>NW_026464778.1:0-13902 GCF_026875155.1 Cherax quadricarinatus
ACCCAAAAAACCCCCCACCAACCCCACACCACACCCCTCCACACCAACAAGGAAGTGTGGAGTTCATCGCAGGCCCGCAGAAGGACTTCTGAGTCATGAAACAGGGAAGAAAAACACACACACACACACCACCATCCACCCACACACACCACACACCACAGAATGCAAGACAATCACCACGACCAAAGGACTCAGCAAAAAGTCCATCATCCTCAAAACCAGTCAACTCCAGAGAAGTTGCACAGTTACAAGAGGTCACAAGGACTTCTGAAACACAGTCCTTCATCCTACAAGGCAATCGTCAAAGTCATCGAGACCACTGACTTAACCACAGTCCTCACCTCACCACCATCATCACTCTTTTTTTTTTTTTTTTTTTTAGCAGTCCCAACCCATCACCTCATCAGCCATCACCACCCCACCAGACCATCACCCTCCCACCAGACCATCACCCTCACCACCAGTTATCACTCACAGGAAGTGTGAAGGGAGTTCATCTGAGGCGGACACGATGATTTCGGAAGCATGACCTTCACCTCCTATCAGTCCACACACACACCACAGTCCATCACCCTCACAGCCAGTCCATCACCCCTCCACCAGGCTTACTTCACTCAACGCCTCACCTTCACCACGTGTCACATCCACCCCTCACTCCAGTCACTCAAACACACTAGTCCATCACCCTCATCATCAGCCATCACCATCAACCACGAGAACATCACCCTCACCACCAGTCCATCACCCTCACCACCAGTCCATCACCCTCACCATCAAACTACACACACACAAACATCACCTCCATCACCAGTCCATCACTCTCACTATTAGTCCATCACCCTCACCACCAGTCCATCACCATCAGCAACAGTCCATCACCCTCAAAACCTGACCATCATCCTCAAAACCAGTCCATCACCAGGAAGGGAAGTGTGGAAGGGAGTTCATCTGAGGGGACACAGATGGACTTCTGGAAACACAGTCCTTCACCCTCTCTACTAGTCCATCACCCTCACCACCAGTCCATCACCCTCACCACCAGCCCATCACCCTCACCACCAGCCCATCACCCTCCCCACCAGTCCATCTCCCTCACCACCAGCCCATCACCCTCCCCACCAGTCCTTCACCCTCCCCACCAGTCAATCACCCTCCCCACCAGTCCATGACCCTCACCACTAGTCCATCACAGTCACCACCAGTCCATCACACTCACCACCAGTCCATCACCCTCACCACCAGCCCATCACCCTCCCCTCCAGTCCTTCACCCTCCCCACCAGTCATTCACCCTCACCACCAGTCCATGACCTTCACCACTAGTCCATCACAGTCACCACCAGTCCATCACACTCACCACCAGTCCATCACCCTCACCACCATCCCATCACCCTCACCACCAGCCCATCACCCTCCCAACCAGTCCTTCACCCTCCCCACCAGTCAATCACCCTCCCCACCAGTCCATGACCCTCAACACTAGTCCATCACAGTCACCACCAGTCCATCACACTCACCACCAGTCAATCACCCTCACCACCAGCCCATCACCCTCCCCACCAGTCCTTCACCCTCCCCACCAGTCAATCACCCTCACCACCAGTCCATGACCCTCACCACTAGTCCATCACAGTCACCACCAGTCCATCAGAGTCACCACCAGTCCATCACACTCACCACCAGTCCATGACCCTCACCACTAGTCCATCACAGTCACCACCAGTCCATGGCCCTCACCACTAGTCCATCACAGTCACCACCAGTCCATCAGAGTCACCACCAGTCCATCACACTCACCACCAGTCCATGACCCTCACCACCAGTCCATCACCCTCACCACCAGTCCATGACCTTCACCACCAGTCCATCACAGTCACCACGAGTCCATCACAGTCACCACCAGTCCATCACAGTCACCACCAGTCCATCACAGTCACCACCAGTCCATCACAGTCACCACCAGTCCATCACAGTCACCACCAGTCCATTACAGTCACCACCAGTCCATCACACTCACCACCAGTCCATCACCCTCACCACCAGTCCATCACCCTCACCACCAGTCCATCACCCTCACCACTTTTTTCCCAAAACATTTCACCACATAAAACCCCCACCCAATCTGCTCCCCACCCGTCCTTCCCCCTAAACACCAGTCCATCCCCCTACCCACAAGTTCTTCCCCCTCACCCCGCCCATAAACCCTCCCCAGTCCTTTCACTAGAAAGGGAAGTGGGGGAAAAACACAGAGGGGGACTTCTGGAAAACACCACCTTCCCCCCCCCCACCGTCAATCCCCCTAAACCCCAAGTCCATCACCCTCACCCCCAGTCCATCCCCTCCCCACCGACCTAAAGCCCTCACCACCAGCCCCATCACGAGCAAGGGAAGTGGGGAAAAGGGATTTCACCCTGGGGGGACAAAGTGGATTTTCCCGGAAAACCCACGCCCTTTTCCACCCCCCCAAAAACGGGTCTATCACCCTAAACCGTCAGTCCATAAACCCTCAGCAAACAGCCCAATAAACCTCCCCACCAGACGAAAAAACCCTCACCCCCGGGGCCCATCACTAGCAAGGAAAGTGTGGATACAGTGGACTTCGGAAAATTTCAATCCTTCCCCCCCCCAAACCCACTCCCCCCCTTTTCCCCCCGACCTTCCCCCCTCTCCCCCATTTAATCACCCTAAACCACCAGTCCTTCCCCCCCCTTTCCAGTCCACCCCACTCACCACCAGTCCATCACCCTCCCAAACAACCCCCCACCAACACCACTATTTCCATAACTCCTCACCGTCCATCACCCTCCCAAAGGGGGGCCATAAACCCTCCCACCGTCAATCCCCCTTCACCACCAGCCCAAATCCCCCTCCCCCCCGCCCAATCACCAAAAAAGGGAAAAAAGTGTGGAAAAAGGTTTTTTGGGAAAACAAAGCCCAAACCGCCAGCAGTCCATCATCTCCCCACCGGACCATAACCCTCCCCCCCAATCATCACCCTAAACCACCGGGTCCATCACCAACAAGGGGTGTGGAAGTTCTCTGGGGGCCCCGCAAAAGGATTCGGGGAGTCATGAAACTAGGGGAAGGAAATCACCACACACACACACCACAACCACAAAACACACCCCACATCACCCCGCCCATCACCTCAGAAACAGTCCCCCATTCTCCTATCAGTCAATCACCCCTCTGAAAAGCCCTTCACCCTCAAAACCGGGCCCATAACCCTAAAAAACCGTCCATCCCGGGAAAGGGAAGTGTGGAAGGGAGTTCATTGGGGGGGCACAAAAGGACTTCTGGAAAAACCCAAAAAGTCCTTTCCCCTTTCTTTTTTTAGCCCCATCACCCTCCCAAACCAGTCCTTCCCCCAAAACCAAAAGTCCATCCCCTCACCCCATCCATCCCCCTCCCCAAAACCGGGGACCATCACCTCACCCCCCCGGGTCCATCACTACCCAGGGAAGTGTTAAAGGGGAGTTCATTGAGGGGGGCCCACAGGGGAAATTCTGGAAACAAAGTCCTTCCACTCTCCCCCACCAGTCCATCCCCCCTCCCACCAGTCCTCCCCCTCAGCAAAAAGCCCATCCCCTCCCCCCCCCGGGACCATCCCCGGTCCCCACCCAAACCACACCTCCCCACCAGACCATCCCCCCCCCACCGTCATCCCCTCACCCCCAAAGCCCTTTTACCCTCCCCCCCGTTCATCACCAACAAGGGAAGTGTGGAAGGGAGTTCATCTGAGGGGGCACAGTTGGATTTCTGGAAGCATAGACCTTCACCCTCCCTATCGTCCATCCCCCACACCCCCAGCCCCTTTCACCCTCACAGCCATTTCCATCCCCCTCACCCCAGTCCTTCCCCTTCCCCCCAAACCCAGTCCTTCACCTTCCCCACCCTTCCATAAACCCTCACCCCCAGCCCAAACCCCACCACTGGGCCCATCCCCTCACCACGGCCCCATAAACCTTAAAATGGATGGTGGGGGGGGTAAAGGGACTGGGGGTTTGAGGGTGGATGGTTGGTGGTGAGGGTGATGGACGGGTTGGTGAGGGTGAGGGGAAGGGGGTTGGGTTGGGGGGTGATGGACTGGGGGGTGAGGGTTTTGGGACTGGGGTGGTGGGGGTTTGATGGAGGGTTTGGTGGGGTTTGATGGTCTGGTGGGAGGGTGTGGATGGTGGGGAGGGTGATGGTTTTGGGGGGTGAGGGTGTGGACTGGTGGTGAGGGTGAGGGGAAAAGGGGGGTTTTGGAGGGTGATGGCGGGGTGGTGAGGGTAAAGGACGGGTTTGGTGGGGGTTTATGGACTGGTGGTGGAGGGTGGGGTTTCTGGTGGTGGGGGATGGACTGGTGGTGGGGGTGTTGGAAAGGGGGTTGGGGTTTAAAGGGAAAAGGTGGGGGTGAGGGGGGAAGGGGACTGGTGGTGAGGGGGGGAAGGGAAATTGGTGGGGGTGGGGGGTTGGTGGTGGGGGGGATGGACTGGTGGTGAGGGTGTGGACAGGTGGTGAGGGTGATGGACTGGTGGGGGGGTTTGATGGTTGGTGGGGGGGTTTGATGGACTGGTGGTGGGGTTTGAGGGGCTGGTGGTGAGGGTGAGGGGGCTGGGGGGTGGGGTGTTTGGAAATGGTGGGTGGGGGGTGATGGACTGGTGGTGAGGGTGATGGACTGGGGGGTGAGGGTGATGGATTGGTGGTGAGGGTGATGGATGGGGGTTTGAGGTGATGGATGGTGGTGGGGGGTGATGGGAACTGGGGTGGGGTGAGGGATGGTGGTGGGGGTTTGTTGGACAGTGGTGATGGTGTTGGGATGGACTGGGGGTTTGAGTGGGGATGGATGGGTGGTGACTGTCAGGGAATAGGTGGGGGGACTGTGAGGATGGTGGTGACTGTGATGGATGGGGGTTTGACTTTTGAGGGACTGGTGGTGACTGTGGGGGAGGGTTTGGTGACTGTAATGAACTCGGGGTGACTGTGATGGACTAGTGGTAAAGGGGCAGGGAAATGGTGGTGACTGTGAGGGAAATGGTGGTGGGGGTCATGGACGGGTTTGGTGAGTGTGATGGACTGGTGGTGATTTGTGAGGGAATGGGGTGACTGTGAGGGAAATGGGGGGTGAGTTTGAGGGACTGGTGGTGGGGTCAGGGGACTGGTGGTAAATGGTCATGGACTTTTTTGGTGAGGGTCATGGCTGGTGGTGGGGGTTCATGGACGGGGTGGTGGGGTCAGGATGGTGGTGAGGGTTTTCATGGCTGGTGGTGACCTGAGGGACTGGGGGTGACTTGATGGACTGGTGGTGAGTGGGGTTGGATGGTGGTGAGGGTCGGGGGACGGGTTTGGTGAGTGTGTGGACTGGTGGGGGGGTGTGAGGGACGGGTTTGGTTTGCCCTGTGAGGGGAGGGGGCGGTGACTGTGGGGGTAGTGGTGATGGTGAGGATGGTGGGGAGGGTATGGACGGGTGGTGAGGGGTCAGGGGATGGTGGTGAGTGTAAAGGGGACTGGGGGGGAAAGGGTGATGAAATGGTGGTGAGTGTGAGGGGTTTGGTGGGAGGGTCATGGACTGGTGGGACTGTGAGGGGCTATTTTTTTAAAGGGTGATGGGACTGGTGGGGGACTGTGGGAGGTGGTGACTGTGAGGGGAATGGTGGGATTTGGGAGGGGGAATGGGGGGTGAGTGTATGGATGGGTGGTGAGGGGTCAGGGGACGGGTGGTGGGGTGGATGGTTGGTGGTGAGGGTGATGGACTGGGGGGTGACTGGAGGGAAAGGGTGGTGAGGGTCAGGGACGGTGGTGGGGTGAGGGGACTGGTGGTGACTGTGGGGAAATGGGTGGTGGGGGTTTTCATGGACTGGTGGTGGGGGGGTGATGGGATGGGGGTTTGAGTGTGATGGATGGTGGGGGGAATGTGATGGCTATTTGGTGGGTCAGGGACTGGGGGTTTGAGGGTGAAGGGGAACTGGTGGGGGGGTAAAAGGGACTGGAGGGGAGGGTGATGGGTGGTGGTGGGGTTTGAGGGGGATGGTGGTGAGGTTTGAGGGAAAACTGGTGGTGATGTGTTTGGCTAGTGTTAAAGGGGCATGGATGGTGGTGGGGGTGAAGGGGAATTGGTGGGGGGGGAAAAGGAAGGGAAACGGAGGGGATGGTAAAGGGTGGGGGGGAGTTTTTGAGGGGGGCTGGTGGGGGGGGGGAGGGGATTTGGGGTTTGGGTTTTGGGGATTTGGTGGGGACGGGTGATGGACTAGTGGTGGGGGTTTTCATTAAATGATGGTGAGGGTGATTGAGGGGTTGGGGGGGGGTAAAGGGGGCCCTTGGTGGGGAGGGTGATGGCCGGGTGGTGAGGGGGGAGGGAAATGGTGGTGAGGGGTTAAAGGGACTTGTGGTAAATGTGAGGGATGGTGGTGATTGTAGGGTTTCTGGTGGGCCCTGTGATGGGGAGGGTTTTGGGGTGCTTGAGGGGGATGGTGGTGACTGTGTTTGGGATGGTGGGGGAACTTTTGATAAACTCTTTTGGTGCTGTGATGGACTATTTGGTAAAGGTCATGGCGGGGGTGACTGTGATGGACTGGTGGTGGGGGTCATGGACTGGGGGGTGGGGGTTCATGGATGGTGGGTGAGTGTGAGGGGAACTGGTGGGGACTCTGATGGCTGGTGGTAATTGTGAGGGAAATGGTGGGGGAGTGTAAATGGACTGGTGGTGGGGGTAATGGATGGGGGTGAGGGTCTTTGGAGGTGGTGAGGGTCAGGGGATGGTGGGGGGGGGGTCATGGACTGGGGGGGGGGGGTCATAAAAATGGTGGTAACTTTTGTTGGAGGGTGGTGAGTGTGTTTGGAAAACTGGTGGTGAGTGTGAGGGACGGGGTGGTAAATGGGGGGGGAAACTGGTGGTGACTGTGATGGACTAGTGGGACTGTGATGGACTAGTGGTGAGGGTGAGGGGACTGGTGGTGAGTGTGAGGGCCCTGGTGGTGAGGGTGATGGACTGGTGGTAAATTTGTGATGGACTGGGGGATGATTGTAAAGGACTGGTGGTGATGTGATGGATTTAGTGGTGAGGGGTGAGGGGATGGGGGTTTGAGGGTCATGGACTGGTGGTGGGGTTTATGGACTGGTGGTGAGGGTGATGGATGGGGGTTGAGTGTAAAGGTGGGGGGGAGGGTGAGGGCGGTGGTGGGGTCAGGGGGCCCTGGTGGTGAGGGTGAGGACGGGGTGGTGACTGTGTTTGGTGGTGGTTAGGGTGAGGGGGACTGGTGGTGACTGTGATGGACTGGTGGGGTGAGTGTGGGGGGACTGGGTGGTGAGAGTAAGGGAATTGGTGGGGGACTGTGATGGACTTGGGGTTTTAGGGTGAGGGGAATGGTGGTGACTGTGGAGGGAAAGGGGTGGTGGGGTGATGGACTGGTGGTGATTTTTGAGGGGAGGGTGGTGAGTGGATTGGACGGGTGGTGATTTGTGAGGGGCTGGTGGTGGGGGTTTCATGGACTGGTGGTGAGTGTGAGGGGAATGGTGGTGTGGGAGGGGTGGTGGGGTGATGGACTGGTGGTGAGGGTGATGGACTGGTGGTGATTTTGATGGACAAATTTTGGTCTTTGGACGGGGTGGTGAGGGGGGAAGGGATGGTGGGGAGGGGAAAGGACTGGGGGGAGGGTGAGGGGGCTGGTGGTAAAGGGTGAGGGGGACTGGTGGTGAGTGTTTTGGGGACTGGTGGTGACTGGGGAGGGAAATGGAGGTGGTGGTGGGGTGATGGACTGGGGGTTTGGACTGTGATGGATGGTGGTGGGGGTCTGGATGGTGGTTGAGGGGTGGACGGGTGGGGGACTGTGAGGGGACTGGGGGGTTTTTGGGGGTTCATGGATGGTGGTGGGGTGATGGGATGGTGGGGGTTTTAGTGTGAGGGGACTGGTGGGGGACTGTGAGGACTAGTGGGAAGGTCAGGGAAAATGGGGGTTTGAGGGTGAATGACTGGTGGGGAGGGTGAAGGACGGGGAAGGGGGGGGGAAGGGCTGGTGGGGGAGGGTGATGGGCGGGTTGGTGGGAGGGTGGGACTTGTGGTGGTGTGAGGGGATGGTGGTGACTGTGATTCGACTGGGTGGTGAGGGCCCTTTGATGGGGGTTTGGGGGGTGATTGATGGTGGGGAGGGTGATGGGCTGGTGGGGAGGGTGAGGGGACTGGTGGTGAGTGTGATGGATGGTGGTGATCTGATGGACTAGTGGTGAGGGTCATTGACTGGTGGGGGAGGGTGTTTGACTGGTGGGGAGGGGTGAAGGGAGGGTTTGGGTGGGGGGGGGGGGAAGGGGGGGTGGGGGGTAAGGGGGGGGTTTGGCTGGTGGTGGGACTGGGGGGATGGAAGGGGTTGGGTTGAGGGTCATGGATTTGGTGGTGAGGGTGTTGACTGGTGGGGGGGGGGTTTAAAGGGGGCTGGTTGGGAGGGGTGATGGGCGGGGTTGGTGAGGGTGATGGGATGGGGGTTTGAGGGTGAGGGGACTGGTGGGAGTGTGATGGACGGGTGGTGCCCTGTGGGGGAACTAGTGGTCGGGGGAGGGGTGGTGAGGGTAAATGCTGGTGGGGGGGGTTTGAAGGATGGAGGGGAGGGTGTTGGGCTGGTGGTAAAGGGTGAGGGAAAGGGGGTGGTGAGTGTGATGGACTAGTGGTGAGGGTCGGGGACTGGGGGGGAGGGTGATGGGCTGGTGGTGGGGGAAATGGATGGGGGGGTGGGGGGGGGTGAGGGGCCCTGGTTTGGTGGGGGTGATGGGCTGGGGGGTTTGAGGGTGATGGGCTGGTGGTGGGGGTTTGAGGGGATGGTGGTGGGGGGTGAGGGGACTAGTAGAGGGGGGGGGGGGTTTTTTGAAGGGATTGGGGTTTTTTTTCCGGGAATTTCCAGGGGGTGTCCCCTGGGATGAACCCCCTTCCACGTTTCCCTTTTTCCTGGTGAGGGAAAGGGTTTTTGGGAGGGTGATGGTAGGTTTTGAGGGTGATGGATTTAATAGTGAGGTGAGGGGACGGGTTTGATGAGGGTGATGGACTGGAGGTGATTTTGTTTGTGTGTGTGGGTTTTGTAGTTTGATGGGGGAGTGTGAGGGGACTGGTGGTGAGGGTGTTTGGACGTAAAACCCACTAGAACATCACCCTCCCCACCAGCCCACCCACCCACTAGCCCAAAACCCCTCAAAAACCCAGCCACCCACCCTCACCCCCAATCCATCACCAAATCACTAGTGGCGAAAGGTGATGACATTTGTCAGGTGCCTCGTTCTGCTCCGGGGTTTTTGGGTTTTTTCACGGTGGTTTCTTACGGCTAGAATTTTAAATTTTGTGCATAAATCCAAACGATACATCCCTCTAGGCCCGGGAAAAACCAATCTTGGGGGGAAAAATTTATTTTCGGGAGTCAAAAAAGGGGGTTTTAGTGTGCATTTACCAAGCGAGTTTACGCCAGGGGGGAAAATCCAGGCCGGTGCCCCTTTGTGAAAAAAAAATAATAAAAATTTTAAACTTTGTGTCAGAGGAAAGAAATTTCCCCGGGAAAACATTGAGTATAACATGTGTATAGTGTATACTACAGTGGCTCCCTATATATTGTGATAAAGGCTTTAAAAGGGGCATTTGAAAAAAAAGGTGGGAAATTTTTAAAAGAAGTGATAAGGGCCCATAGAGGCAGGTGCAAGGGAAATCGGGCCCGAAACTTACCCCAGGGCAGTGTTTTTAATAATCTTCCTGGCCCGCTTGTGTACTCGCATATTAAACAGTGATACCAGTGAATAGCAGATACAGTGTTGGGAAATTGCAACTAACCCGTATTATAATGGTACTTAGTGGGTGGAGGAATTTCATTAGTTTCTTTTTTTTGAAATACCAGAAAGTTTTTGTGAAATTTTATGTAACCTGTATTAACCCGCGGTCGCAATATACACAAAAGGAAAACAATTTTTTACTACAAAAAAAGCGTCCCTTCCCCCAAAATTTGCACCCGTCAACTATAGGGGATTTAAAATGCAAATTTTGTTTGGGGGAGACGGAAAAAAAAATAGAAGCTTGTTTCAGCGATTGATAAAAAAAGGGGGGGGAGGTCCCACCGTTCGTCATTTTAGGGGGTGCCAGCAGTTTACCGGCCCCTTCAACACCGGGAAGTTATACTTTTTTATCAATCAAATCACATATTACTCGGGTAGATTTAAATTTTCCCGTGATCCCTTTATGTGTTTTGCTCAAATCACCGACCAGTTTTGGTTTTTAAAAAAGGGGAAACCCCCTGATAGAAACAGATAGACTGGTCCGAACCCCTTTACTGGTCCGAACCCCGGAATGGTTTCAAACGGTTTCCTTGTGCCCTACCCAGAGGTTTTTTAATAGTATATTCAAAAGGTTGCTAGTAGAAATTTCGTAAATCAACCATTCAAAATTTATTATGAAGCTGTTTTGTAGTTTTGGGGGTCAGTCAAACAAAAAGGGCTTCCCATGCATAAAAATTTTCATTTTTTTGGGAAAAATTTGGGGTCACGGGCCCCCTTTTGCAGATATCCAAGAAACTAGTACAAACAGAATTTTTAAAAAGGGAAGTGTTTTTTGGGGGATGCCCAAATGAGATTTAAAATTTTTTGGGGCTAAAATCAAAAAGGGTTTTTAAAAAAAGGGGTTTAACAAACAAAGCTGCTTTCATTTGAAAAAAAGGGAAAACTTTTTTAAACAGATGGGAACAAAAAGTTGGGCTGAATGGGACTTTCCCTTGATAAAGGCCCTGTAGTTTAGAAAAATGTAAGGTGGAGATGATGTCCTGGTAGTCAGTAAATGGGGGGTGATAGTGTGTCCCGGGAGGGGCAGTAATGGTGAAGTGGGTGCTGTTTATGGGAGACAGTAATGGTGAAAATGGAGGTGTGTCCTGGGAGGGCAGTAAAAGGTTTAAAACTGGAGATGGGTGTCCGGGAAAAAAGTAATGGGGAAGTGGGAGGGGTTTCTGTCCCGGGGGACAGTAAATGGTTTAAGCTGGAGATTTTTTTCCAGGTTGTCGGGAATTTATCCCCCGGAAGGAAACAATAAATGACCTCATAGGGGGGCAGGAGCCATGTAGGGAAAAAAAGTGTTCAAGTAAGATAAAAAACCCAAAATTGCAAACTAGAAAATACCCCAAAGGGAAAAAGCAAAACCCGAGGACTCCACTGCAATAGTGAGGTATATTACCAAAAACAACTGGTGGGAGCTATTGTTTGGGTTTCTAGGGGGATAGAAATAAGGCAGGGAAACATGCACCAAAAAGGGGAAAACAGTCACAGGAAAACCCCCGGGAAAAAGGAAAACCCAAGCCTTTTGCCCCAAAAACTATGCATGGTTTCTGTGGCATGGGGGAAATCTGGAAAAAAAAAAGATGGGGGGTGGGAAAATATGACCCCCCCTAGAAAATGCCATGGGCCCTTTTTACAACAGGGGAAAAAGCAAAAAATCCCTTCCTGTAAGCTTTTTAACCCCCGAACTGTGTAAATCTTCGTACAGGAAAGGGGCTGTGCTATAACTTAAATTGCCAGGCCCTACCTCTAAAGGGGACCAAAAAAATACAAAAACTCCAGGCCATTGGGGAAAACCTGGGTAGCCACAGCCACTCAAGAGGGAGAGGTTTTTTGTGCCAGGGAAAGGGAAAAAAAAAATGGCAGGGAAAAGGCAGAAATCCCTTTCCCAAAAACCAGTCATTCCCGGGGTGGAACCCCAGTCGGTTTGGGCCCCCCCTCCAAACCAAAAAGTAAGATACTAAATTCCCGGAAAAAAAAAACCCCCCCCAGTACAACCCAATTCCCCCCAGTCCGGGAAAAACAATTTTTCTTTGCAAATTAAGGGGGCTAAAGCCAGCAACAAAAAAAACCAAAAATTTCCTTTAATTTCCCTGGCTGCTTTTCAGAGGCAAAAGGGAATGTTCGCGGCTTTCACTGAGAAACCAAAATAAAGGATCACTTGGACAACGAAATATGGGGTCCAAAGGGTTTTAAAATATACAGATGTGCAGAAGTGAACCCGGCAAAAAGGGGGGGGGGGGGTTTGGCCCGAAAATTGCAGGTCACTTTTTTGCAAAAAAAATGCTAAATCCTCAAATGATGAAGTGGAAGTTTTAGCAGGTTAAAAATCGAAAACCAAAAAACCCGTCATTTTGGTTTTGTCTACCCCGCCTCCCGGGTGCCCAAAATCCCAGCAATTTCAGGAACAGCTGTTAAAAAAAATTTACCCCGGGCCCGGGGAAAACCCCTTTCCCGCTTTCCCGCACCCCAAAATCTTGCTCCTGTTTTGGGGTTTCAACTTAAGGCAAAACCCAAAATGGAGGAATATGCAAATTAAAATTTTTTGCAGTAAAAAAAACCAGGAGGCAGCTCTGATGGGAAAATCAAAACTCCGCGGGGGTTTTTTAAATTTTTCCCGCCCCAAAAATTTAATTTTTAAACCCGAAAATTAAAAGGGCCCACCCAAGATGGGGAATACAAATAGACCTCATCTTCACTAACAATTATGATCTGATAAAAATGTCACCATAATCAAAAACAATATAACTCAGATCACAACATAATTGAGGTTCAGTCATGTATGCGCGGAGCCCCAGACCGACAAATGAGATTAGTCACGAGGGAGCATTCACCAAATTCAACTTCAATAACAAAAATATAAAGGGGGACCAAGTAAACCAAGTCCTAACCGATATAAGCTGGAAGATATACTAAGCAACACAGACCCCAACTTATGCCTAGAACAGTTTAAAACTGGGGGGGGGGCACTCGATGAAAGCACAAGGCTTATTCCTCTAAGAAAAAGGAGGAGTGATGTAAACAGAAAGAGACAGGCGCTCCCTTTACAGGCGACGGAAAAGAATAACAGAGGGGGCTAAAAGAGGCAATTTATATCTGAAATGCGTAGGGAGACACTGGTCAAGAAATAGCAAGCATCGAACTTAAGCTAAAGGAATCTTATAGGAGTCAGGAATCGCGGGAAGAACTAAAAGCCATAAATGAAATCGAAAGAAACCCAAAGTATTTCTTCTCCCATGCCAAATCAAAATCGAGAACAACGTCCAGTATTGGGCCTCTACTTAAACAAGATGGGTCCTACACAGATGACAGCAAGGAAATGAGTGAGCTACTCAAGTCCCCAAAATGACCAGTTTTAGGGAAGCCGCTAACCAGACTGAAAAGTCGAAGATCAAAATTAATTTTTAGAGAGAGCCACAAAATTTGATTAACACAAGCCCATCCGATGTTATCCTGACGCCAAATGACTTCGAACAGGCGATAAATGACATGCCCATGCCTCTCCCCAGGCCAGACTCATGGAACTCTGTGTTCATCAAGAACTGCAAGAAGCCCCTATCACGAGCCTTTCCATCCTAAGGAGAGGGAGCATGGACACGGGAGTCGTCCCTCAGTTACTAAAAACAACAACATAGCCCCACTCCACAAAGGGGGCATAAAGCAACGCAAAGAACTACAGACCCAATAACACTAACACCCATATCATAAAAATCTTTGAAAGGGGCCTAAGAAGCAAGTCACCACCCATCTAGAAACCCACCGTTACACAACCCAGGGCAACATGGGTTTAGAACAGGTCGCTCCTGTCTGTCTCAACTATTGATCACTACGACAAGGTCCTAAATGCACAGAAGACAAAAAGAATGCAGATGTTAAAATATACAGATTGCAAAGCCTTCGACAAGTGTGACCATGGCGGAATAGCGCACAAAATGCGTGCTAAAGGAATAACAGGAAAAGTCGGTCGATGGATCTAAAATTTCCTCACTAACAGAACACAGAGAGTAGTCGTCAACAGAGTAAAATCGAGGCAGCTACGGGAAAAGCTCTGTTCCACAAGGCACAGTATCGCTCCCCCTGTTCCTCATCCCATACCCAAAGACAAGGGTGTCAGCCACAGCACCGGCTTTCCTTTGCA
>NW_026464779.1:0-14169 GCF_026875155.1 Cherax quadricarinatus
CTCTAACCACTAGCCTCCAGTTTTTAACACACTAGCCTCCAGTTTCTCTAACCACTCCCCTACCCTTCCTAACACACTAGCCTACCAGTTTCTCTAACACACTAGCCTACAGCTGACCGTACTGTACTTCATCCTGTCTACCACCAACCGATCTTAGCTCCAAGAACTAACCCGCCCAACTACTTACACTACCTCCTTACCACCCACGAAACCACCCTCAATCCACCTAAGAATCCACCCTCCACCCACAATCTCACACTACCACCTAACAATCTACCCATCTTTACCTCCTCTCACATTTCATTATTCTACCCATCTACATTAATCCTCTATCCACAACCCTCTCTACCACATCATCACTCTTGTTTAGGTAAGACACATATGCAACATTTAGGTATCTTTATTTCGAAACGTTTCGCCTACACAGTAGGCTTCTCAGTCGAGTACAGCAAGTTGATAGAAGCAGAAGAGACTTGAAGACGATGTAATCAGTCCATCACCCTTAAAGTTTTGAGTGATGGACTGATTACATCGTCTTCAAGTATCTTCTGCTTCATCAACTTTGCTGTACTCTACTGAAGAAGCCTACTGTGTAGGCGAAACGTTTCGAAATAAAGATACCTAACTGTTGCATATGTGTCTTACCTAACAACCTGTCGGTATTCTATACCATTTTATTGTTCATCATCACCCTTCCATCCTTTTCCACTACTCACATCCCCATTGCACTCTTTAAGGACCACTGCTCATTCACCCTATTCAACTACCCACACAGTCCGCATTCCACTACCCATACTGTCCACATTCCACTACGAACCGTCCACATTCCACTACGCACACAGTCCACATTCCACTATACCACACTGCCCAAAAGAGAGGCACGTATAAACGTATCAAAAGAGGGGATGGGCAGTTAAGAAATCAGTAATATTCAATTAAAGAGAGAAATAAAAAAATGGAATAAGAAAAGCAAAAAGGGATTATGAGGCTAAAGTAGCAAGGGATTCGAAGACTAACCCAAAAGATTTCTTTCAGGTCAGATCACTGATAGTGATAAGGATATGTGCGAAATTCTCAACACTACTTCCCCTCAGTTTTTACTCAGAAGATACTAGCAAATACCAGAAATATTAAATTATGTAGAACAGGACGATAAACTATGCATTATTGGAGTAACTAGTGACATGGTCCTCAGACAAATGGATAAATTTTGTGATGAATGGTTTTGAAAACCGACAAGTTGAAGAATTGAGACACTTATGCAACACATGGAATCTTTATTGAAGAAACGTTTCGCCACACAGTGGCTTCATCAGTCCAATACAAAGTAGAAATGGTAAGTATTAGTAGAAGTTCGAGTAATCAGTCCCTCAACCTGGATTCGATGTGTCCGTCCATCACTCTTGTAGGAAGTGCAGCACAGGGCCAGAGAGGTGGCTTATATACTGCAGAACGGTGAGTTGAAGCAGGAGGAGGCGGGATCACAGTGGGACCTGCCACTAGTGTAAGTAGCAGGAGGAGGCGGGATCACAGTGGGACCTGCCACTAGTGTAAGTAGCAGAGGAGGCGGATCACAGTGGGACCTGCCACTAGTGTAAGTAGCAGGAGGAGGCGGGATCACAGTGGGACCTGCCACTAGTGTAAGTAGCAGGAGGAGGCGGGATCACAGTGGGACCTGCCACTAGTGTAAGTACAGTGAGGAGGCGGGATCACAGTGGGAACCTGACACTAGTGTAAGTAGGTCGTCGTCCAAAGGTTGGGCAAGCGTTGAAGTCTTTGTACCAAGATCCCATGATGTTGCAGTGTCTGACAGATGTGATGTGATGAATGGTACAAAGACTTCAACGCTTGCCCAACCTTTGGACGACGACCTACTTACACTAGTGGCAGGTTCCACTGTGATCCCGCCTCCTCCTGCTTCAAGTCATCTCACCGCAGTATATAAGCCACCTCTCTGGCCCTATGCTGCACTTCCTACAAGAGTGATGGACTGAACACATCGATTCCAGGTTGAGGGACTGATTACCTCAAACTTCTACTCTCCTTACCCACTTCTACTTTGTATTGGACTGATGAAGCCACTGTGTGGCGAAACGTTTCTTCAATAAAGATTCCCATGTGTTGCATAAGTGTCTCAATTCTTCAAATAGATAAATTAAAATGTAACAAATCCCAGGTCCTGATGAACTCTCTACGAGAGTGTTAAAGGAATGTAAAGAGGAACTTAGCATACCTTTGGCTAATCTTTTCAACATATCACTACAAACTGGCATAGTGCCTGATAAGTGGAAAATGGCATATGTAATACATATTTCCAAGGCAGGAAATTGATTAATGAATCTCAACACGGTTTTACAATGGGGCGTTCCTGTCTTAGGAATTTACAAAACTTTCTTCACTATGGTATTTCAGGAGGTAGTATACCTGGAGTATATATATGAGGTTTCGGGGCCAATGGCCCGGTCTGTGACCAGGCCTCATGGTGGTCAGGGCTGATTAACCTGGCTGTTACTGCTGGCCGCACGTAATCCAACGTACGACCCCACAACCGGCTGGTCAGGTATCGACTTTAGGTGCTTGTCCAGTGCTACTGAAGACAGCCAGGGGTCTGTTTGTAATTCCCTGATGTATGCTAGGAGGCAGTTGAACAGTCTTGGGCTCCTGACACTTATTTTGTGTCTCTTAACGTGCATAGTGACACCTCTGCTTTTCATTGGGGGAATGTTGCACCGTCTGCCGAGTCTTTTGCTTTCATGGGAGTGATTTTCGTGTGCATGTTTGGTACTAGTCCTCTTGGATTTTCTAGGTGTATATAATCATGTATCTCTCCTGCCTGCGTTTCAGGGAGTACAGGTTCAGGAACTTAAAGTAATTGAGGTGTTTCATCTCCGTTATGTGCGCCGTGAAGGTTCTCTGTACATTTTCAGGTCAGCAATTTCACCTGCCTTGAAAGGTGCTGTTACTGTGCAATAATATTCCGGCCTAGATAGAACAAGCGACCTGAAGATTGTCATCATGGGCTTGACATCCCTAGTTTTGAAGGTTCTTGTTATCCATCCTGTCATTTTTCTAGCAGATGCGATTAATACAATGTTATGTCCTTGAAGGTGAGATCTTCTGACATGATCACTCCCAGGTCTTTGACATTAGTTTCTCACTCTCTTGTGTGGTTGGAATTTGTTTTATATTTCAATGATATTTAAATTTCCTCACGTTTTTCCATATTGGAGAAATTGAAATTTCTCATCATTGAACTTCATATTGTTTTCTATAGACAATAAAGATTTTGGGTTTATGTCCGCCTGGAGTTCTTACAGTGTTTTTCAATGGTACTGAATATGATATTGTGTATATGGACTTCAGTAAGGCTTCGATAAAGTTCCCCATCCGAGGCTATTGAGGAAACTTAAGGCACACGGAATGGGAGGAGAATTTTTTCAAGTTAGACTATTTAATAGGCAGCAGAGAGTTTGCATAAATGGGGAGATATCAGAATGGGGGCACGTCACAAGCGGTGTTCCACAGGGGTCAGTGTTGGGTCAGTGTTGTTTACAATCTACATAAACGATATAGATGAGAGAATAAATAGCGACATAAGCAAATTTGCTGATGACAACCAAAATAGGCCCTCCAATTCATTCTAATGATGACATTAGAGCACTACAGGATGATTTGAATAAACTGATGCAGTGGTCGGAGAAGTGGCAGATGCAGTTTAATATTGGCAAATGCAAAATTCTAAATGTTGGACAGGGAAATGACCATGCCACATATAAACTAAATAATGTAGATCTTAATATTATGGGTTGCGAAAGAAATTTAGGAGTACTGGTTAGCAGTAATCTGAAACCAAGACAACAGTGCATAAGTGTCGCAATAAAGCTAACAGAATCCTTGGCTTCATATCAAGAAGCATAAATAATAGAAGTCCTCAGGTTGTTCTTGTTACATCCTGGGGCCATGTCTATGGCCTGTTGTGGCCCCTTTCCGTAACAAGATGTCGAATCCAGCTCTCGTCTAGTTGTCCTTAGACACACGTCAATTTAATATGGGGATTTTCATTAGTAGACTGATCCGACAAATAAAAAGTGATCTTTATTATAAAATAAACCCATATAAAACATAGTATATGATACAAAGTTCTCTCTTGTAGTGTTATACATAAAAGTTCACGTTGTCTGGGACTAAGTAATCTTCTAGAGCGGGGAATGTATTAAAGGTTGAGTGTCTGAATGTGCATCAGAAGAGTATGAACAAACTCTGAGAGTGTGTGTGGAAACCTACTCAGAGCAAGGGCTGAGAACCTACTCAGAGCAAGAGCTGAAAACCTACTCAGAGCAAGGGCTGAAAACCTACTCAGAGCAGGGCTGAGAACCTACTCAGAGCAAGGGCTGAAAACCTACTCAGAGCAAGGCTGAGAACCTACTCAGAGCAAGGGCTGAGAACCTACTCAGAGCAAGGGCTGAGAACCTACTCAGAGCAAGGGCTGAGAACCTACTCAGAGCAAGGCTGAGAACCTACTCAGAGCAAGGGCTGAGAACCTACTCAAAGCAAGGGCTGAGAACCTACTCAGAGCAAGGCTGAGAACCTACTCAGAGCAAGGGCTGAGAACCTACTCAGAGCAAGGGCTGAGAACCTACTCAGAGCAAGGGCTGAGAACCTACTCAGAGCAAGGGCTGAGAACCTACTCAGAGCAAGGGTGGTGAACCTACTCAGAGCAAGGGCTGAGAACCTACTCATGAGCAAGGGGGTGAACCTACTCAGAGCAAGGGTGGTGAACCTACTCAGAGCAAGGCTGAGAACCTACTCTGAGCAAGGGTGGTGAACCTACCCTGAGCAAGGGTGGTAAACCTACTCTGAGCAAGAGTGGTGAACCTACTCTGAGCAAGGGCTGAAAACCTACTCAGAGCAAGGGTGGTGAACCTACTCTGAGCAAGGGGTGGGTAAACCTACTCTGAGCAAGAGTGGTGAACCTACTCTGAGCAAGGGCTGAAAACCTACTCAGAGCAAGGGTGGTGAACCTACCCTGAGCAAGGGTGGTAAACCTACTCTGAGCAAGAGTGGTGAACCTACTCTGAGCAAGGGCTGAAAACCTACTCAGAGCAAGGGTGGTGAACCTACCCTGAGCAAGGGTGGTAAACCTACTCTGAGCAAGGAGTGGTGAACCTACTCTGACAAGGGCTGAAAACCTACTCAGAGCAAGGGTGGGAACCTACTCTGAGCAAGAGTGGTGAACCTACTCTGAGCAGGTGCTGTGAACCTACTGCTGGTACCACTGAGTGGTAAGCCGACGTCCACGTTGGTCAAGTGACTGAGGGAGACTAAGTACCTGAAGTGCTAACCGGTACTTACACTAGTGGTTTCCCACTACATGACAATATTAACAACTGCTAACAAATCATAATATAATACAATATTAACATTAGCATATTCTATTATAAAATATAACGGGTATGGCCATACTCGTAACACCTCCCCCTCACCACCACCGCTCGTAACACCTCCCCCCTCACCACCGCTCGTAACACCTCCCCCCTCACGACCCTCACGACCCTCACCACCGCAGGTCGCACCAAGAAAAGTAACAAAGTTTTCTACTTTTTAAACCTAAGAACATTTCAAACCAAAAAACTATTTCACAAAAAGGTAAGTCTCATGAGCCATGATGCTTTGAATTTCAGTGTCTGTCACTATAACATGCTTCATACACTTGGGCTGCACATCAGCGTATCTGCGTACATGTAGACAGCAACAGGCAGATCATGACTTCACAGAGCTTCACAGTAGTGGACAAGACCGCATTTCATCAGTCTGAGTGAAGGAGATAATATCCGCTCCTACAGTGGTAGTGGAATACATTGCAGTGAGGACCTCTGTCACGACAACTGCGTTATGAAAAGGTAGAGTGACAAGGTGTGTGGGAGGGTGGCGTCAGGTCTGCATACCGCGCCATCATAACATCTCTATAACACCTTACACTCAGCTCCAGCTGTCTCCATGATTTACCAATACACAACACTACTGTTAATATATGAAAAGTTGTTAAATATGAGCAAAAGAGGAAATATATTGGCTATAAATAAAAAATTTTAAATAAATCTTAAATAGTATATAAAACAGTCTAATTTTGTCATATTCAGACTTATTATGCATCTTCAAGGCTATTTATACTTAAAATTCCTTAAGGAAATATTTTTGGTTCAAAATCTATTTTGTACTAACAGTTCAGCTGTCAAAACTTATCTCCATCTTTTTATCACAAATATAGAGGGAGTTCAGTACTTAAACTGTATTAGATAAGTACTTATGTAACTTTGCTTTTAATTCTCAATTATAGTCAAGGACGCAGAAAATGCGTCAGCTTACATGAATCAAGTCTAGGACAAACAAATGGAGTTGAGAAAAAAAAAAAAAAAACACCCGACCGCTCAGGTCGGATACACGTCATCTCCTTCAACAAAGTCTTGATAAGGGAACAAACTTGAAGACAATAACAAATGTAATTAGCAGACAAGCTTCTGGACCTCGATGAGAGAATATTTGCCGTCAGAAACACACAAACAATACTACGAGTGAGGTGCACTTGCAACACCAGGACCCGACCACGTACCAGGTGGATGGAAACTACCCAGAATCTCTAAGTGAAGACTAGAAATTCTAACAGATCGCTTTCCTCTGCGACCTCTGCCAGCTCTATGAGCAGGTTAAGAAAGGGTTACTGGAAGACGAGAGGCGAGACAATATGGGAAATCTCCACGATATTTCCACTCAGCTTTCTTGTATAATAATCAAGTGACTTAAAGACGTGTCAAGCAGCACTCTGGAGAGAAGTCCAACTTAAGTGCCTGTAGGAAGTCTGCTTCCACAAGTTCTGCCATTGTCGGTGCTCCATTCATGAGAACAAAATCTTGTGCGAAGCTCTGCAGACATCAAGAAGTCTGGTTAATAGTCGTTCCGCTGTGTACTCGGGTCTGGCTGCTTGATACCTGTGACCCTGAAGGTGGGACCAACAGTGGGCATCTGTGACTGCCTCAGCCAGTAAGCAGTGCAGTCCTCAGTGCCATAACTCTCAGCCAGGACACCATGGTCCAGCTGCTCAGATACATTTTGGTTCATCATAATCATGACAAACGGGAATGAACTACGTGAAACCATCAATGGCAACAAAAACAGGTCCAACAGTAGCAACAGCTTTCTTCAAAGCTTCTTCACTTTCCTCGCTAATCAAAAAGTCATTGTCTCCACACCTGACTAGCATGGGTAATACCAACATTTGTCATCCTCAGCTTCATAGGGGATGCATCTTCGGCGTCATTTCCACGTTGTCGCCATTATCACACTTGACAGAACAATCAACCAGGTTCTGCTCAGAGGGACTCACCAGTTATTCCAGTCTGCGGAAATACGGACTCCTGCTCAGGGACTAACTTGTGATACAGAGGCTAGTGTGTCAGAAGTGTATGCTGACTTCTGCTCAGGGACTAGCTTATACGACAGTGGCTAGTATGTCAGGAGGCGTATGCAGGCTTCTGCTCAGGTACTAGCTTATTAAACAGACTAGTGTGTCAGAAGGCGTGCATGAAATATAAATCCTGGGATGAATTTTTTCCCAGCACCAAGAACAACGACGTCTTGAAGAGAAAACGAAGAGCTTCCTGAAGTGTCCGTCGAGTCTACTCTCATGTCCCTCTGCTGGACTGGTGTACCTTCAAAACAACCTCTTCCAGGTGATGAAGGAAACTAAGCGCAATGTTCCGACGAAAAGATGCAGCAGCACGAGACAATGTGGCGGAAACCGTTGAATTCAAGGTTATCTTGGGGTTCAGACAAACCGTTCCTCTATGTCTCCTCTCAGCGAGCATAACACAAGTTGCTGAAGCAACGGCTCAGTAACAGACAGGACAACAACCGTTGGCTCATACATGGGGAAAGCAATACGAGAAATCACATGTCCCTTGCCGTGATAAGTCCGACTCAGAAAGTGACTTTCCCGTCGGCTGTCAAACTGTTGTCTCAAATGACAGTACTTTGACCACTCTTATTACTCCTGTAGGCAAATATGTTGAATTCTCAGTCAGCCATGACTAGCGTAACCCATGACTGTTGTCCAAGAGTAGCCCCTGTAATTTTTTTCTCATCTCTCAACACTCATTACCGAGGGCCAAAGGTGATAAGAATATATCACTATACTTTTTTCCATAAAAGCTTAATCAAATACAAGTCTTGTTTCTCATTTTAGTCTTCACGTCTGCAAGTTGACAATAAGACCAATGAGACCAACAGCACTACAAAGATTTCTTTATACAGAAATCACACAAAGAGGCACCAGCAGTATTAGCTAGAGCAGTAGCTGAACCAACAATGCCAACAAGGCTGCAGAACAGATTAATGGAGTCCACATTAACCCGCAGCGGACATAAAGGAACCAGAGTAGGTTCTGTTCCTAAATGTCATCACTTAACTTGTATCCCTTCAGAACAGCAGTGACTCACCGAAAATGACTGAAATTATTGGTCATACTAGGGGTGCGAACAGCAGCACCAACCATGCTAGCTCCCAAGCACCGAGAGGGAGACGAGCCAATCTTCAGAGCTCCAAACGTATAGGGGGACACCAAGAATCTGCCAAAAGCAATCCTTTTGCTCGACTCAGTAATGGTGTCGCCAATACCATATTATTATTATAATCAAAAGGAAGCGCTAAGCCACAAGGGCTATATAGCCGCCAATACCATAGCAATTGGGGAGAAGGTAGAGACATTCTCGACAGCCCCTTATACCCCGTAGTTGCTTGTCTTCTGGATGAGTGGTATGTGAGAGCCAAACATCAGTAGCCATCATTGCTGGGAGTCTATATTAACACTCAAGTTACCAATTTCCCGCTCTAGAGATTTCTCTATACAGAAAGTAAAATATTAAGTTGGGACCATAGCTCCCTTATCTGATGCTTCAGACTTCAGCAGGAAAGTATACTGTACCTCCGAAAGTTCTCACATTATGAAAATATGTTTTACTCCACAAGAGAGGAAACTACTCCGGGTGTTCGAATGTAGACATAGTCGGTCGAAATGGCCATTGTCTACAACACCTTGGATCAAAAGGCCTCCCGGACAGGCATCCCATTTGTTACAGCTGGGCCATGTCTATGGGCCTGTTTTGGCCCCTTTCCGTAACAAGATGTCGAATCAGCTCTCGTCTAGTTGTCTTAGACACATGTCAATTTAATATGGGGATTTCATTAGTAGACTGAATCCGACTAAATAAAAAGTGATCTTTATTATAAAATAACCCATATAAAACTTAGTATATGATACAAATGTCTCTCTTTAGTGTTATACATAAAGTTCACGTTGTCTGGGACTAAGTAATCTTCTAGAGCGGGGAATGTATTAAAGGTTGAGTGTCTGAATGTGCTCAGAAGAGTATGAACAAACTCTGAGAATGTGTGTGGAACCTACTCAGAGCAAGGGCTGAGACCTACTCAGAGCAAGAGCTGAAAACCTACTCAGAGCAGGGCTGAAAACCTACTCAGAGCAAGGGCTGAGAACCTACTCAGAGCAAGGGCTGAGAACCTACTCAGAGCAAGGGCTGAAAACCTACTCAGAGCAAGGCTGAAAACCTACTCAGAGCAAGGGCTGAGAACCTACTCAGAGCAAGGGCTGAGAACCTACTCAGAGCAAGGGCTGAGAATCTACTCAGAGCAAGGGCTGAGAATCTACTCAGAGCAAGGGCTGAGAATCTACTCAGAGCAAGGGCTGAGAACCTACTCAGAGCAAGGGCTGAGAATCTACTCAGAGCAAGGGCTGAGAATCTACTCAGAGCAAGGGCTGAGAATCTACTCAGAGCAAGGCTGAGAATCTACTCAGAGCAAGGGCTGAGAACCTACTCAGAGCAAGGGCTGAGAATCTACTCAGAGCAAGGGCTGAGAATCTACTCAGAGCAAGGGCTGAGAACCTACTCAGAGCAAGGGCTGAGAACCTACTCAGAGCAAGGGCTGATAACCTACTCAGAGCAAGGGCTGAGAACCTACTCAAGAGCAAGGGCTGAGAACCTACTCAGAGCAAGGGCTGAGAACCTACTCAGAGCAAGAGCTGAGAACCTACTCAGAGCAAGGGCTGAGAACCTACATCAGAGCAAGGGCTGAGAACCTACTCAGAGCAAGGGCTGAGAACCTACTCAGAGCAAGAGCTGAGAACCTACTCAGAGCAAGGGGCTGAGAACCTACTCAGAGCAAGGGCTGAGAACCTACTCAGAGCAAGAGCTGAGAACCTACTCAGAGCAAGGGCTGAGAACCTACTCAGAGCAAGGGCTGAGAACCTACTCAGAGCAAGGGCTGAGAACCTACTCAGAGCAAGGGCATGAGAACCTACTCAGAGCAAGGGCTGAGAACCTACTCAGAGCAAGGGCTGAAAACCTACTCAGAGCAAGGGCTGAGAACCTACTCAGAGCAAGGGCTGAAAACCTACTCAGAGCAAGGGCTGAGAACCTACTCAGAGCAAGAGCTGAGAACCTACTCAGAGCAAGGGCTGAAAACCTACTCAGAGCAAGGGCTGAGAACCTACTCAGAGCAAGGGTGGTGAACCTACCCTGAGCAAGGGTGGTGAACCTACTCAGAGCAAAGCTGAGAACCTACTCAGATTATTATTATAATCAAAAAGAAGCGCTAAGCCACAAGGACTATACAGCGAACCTACTCAGAGGCAAGAGCTGAGAACCTACTCAGAGCAAGGGCTGAGTAACCTACTCAGAGCAAGGGCTGAGAACCTACTCAGAGCAAGGGCTGAGAAACTACTCAGAGCAAGGGTGGTGAACCTACCCTGAGCAAGGGTGGTGAAACCTACTCAGAGCGGGCTGAGAACCTACTCAGAGCAAGAGCTGAGAACCTACTCAGAGCAAGGCTGAGAACCTACTCAGAGCAAGGGCTGAGAACCTACTCAGAGCAAGGGCTGAGAACCTACCTGAGCAAGGGCTGGAGAACCTACTCAGAGCAAGGGCTGAGAACCTACTCAGAGCAAGGGTGGTGAACCTACCCTGAGCAAGGGTGGTGAACTACTCAGAGCAGGGCTGAGAACCTACTCAGAGCAAGAGCTGAGAAACCCACTCAGAGCAAGGGCTGAGAACCTACTCAGAGCAAGGGCTGAGAACCTACTCAGAGCAAGGGCTGAGAACCTACTCAGAGCAAGGGCTGAGAACCTACCCTGAGCAAGGCTGAGAACCTACTCAGAGCAAGGGCTGAAGAACCTACTCAAGCAAGGGCTGAGAACCTACTCAGAGCAAGGCTGAGAACCTACTCAGAGCAAGGGCTGAGAACCTACTCAGAGCAAGGGCTGAGAACCTACCCTGAGCAAGGGCTGAGAACCTACTCAGAGCAAGGGCTGAGAAAACCTACTCAGAGCAAGGGCTGAGACCTACCCTGAGCAAGGGCTGAAAAACATACTCAGAGCAAGGGCTGAGAACCACTCAGAGCAAGAGCTGAGAACCTACTCAGAGGCAAGGGCTGAAAACCTACTCAGAGCAAGGGCTGAGAACCTACTCAGAGCAAGGGCTGAAACCTACTCAGAGCAAGGGCTGAGAACCTACTCAGAGCAAGAGCTGAGAACCTACTCAGAGCAAGGGCTGAAAACCTACTCAGAGCAAGGGTGGTGAACCTACCCTGAGCAAGGGTGGTGAACCTACTCAGAGCAAGCTGAGAACCTACTCAGATTATTATTATAATCAAAAAGAAGCGCTAAGCCACAAGGACTATACAGCGAACCTACTCAGAGCAAGAGCTGAGAACCTACTCAGAGCAAGGGCTGAGAACCTACTCAGAGCAAGGGCTGAGAACCTACTCAGAGCAAGGGCTTGAGAACCTACTCAGAGCAAGGGTGGTGAACCTACCCTGAGCAAGGGTGGTGAACCTACTCAGAGCAGGGCTGAGAACCTACTCAGAGCAAGAGCTGAGAACTACTCAGAGCAAGGGCTGAGAACTACTCAGAGCAAGGGCTGAGAACCTACTCAGAGCAAGGGCTGAGAACCTACCCTGAGCAAGGGCTGAGAACCTACTCAGAGCAAGGGCGAGAACCTACTCAGAGCAAGGTGGTGAACCTACCCTGAGCAAGGGTGGTGAACCTATCAGAGCAGGGCTGAGAACCTACTCAGAGCAAGAGCTGAGAACCTACTCAGAGCAAGGCTGAGAACCTACTCAGAGCAAGGGCTGAGAACCTACTCAGAGCAAGGGCTGAGAACCTACTCAGAGCAAGGGCTGAGAACCTACTCAGAGCAAGGCTGATGAACCTACTCAGAGCAAGGGTGCTGAACCTACTCAGAGCAAGGGCTGAGAACCTACTCAGAGCAAGGGCTGAGAACTACTCAGAGCAAGGGCTGAGAACCTACTCAGAGCAAGGGCTGAGAACCTACTCAGAGCAAGGGTGGTGAACCTAGTCAGAGCAGGGCTGAGAACCTAACTCAGAGCAAGGGCTGAGAACCTACTCAGAGCAAGGGCTGAGAACCTACTCTGACCAAGGGTGGTGAACCTACTCTGAGCAAGGGCTGAAAACCTACTCAGAGCAAGGGTGGTGAACCTACTCTGAGCAAGAGTGGTGAACCTACTCTGACAGGTGCTGTGAACCTACTGCGGGTTACCACTGAGTGGTAAGCCGACGTCACGTTGGTCAAGTGACTGAGGGAGACAAGTACCTGAAGTGCTAACCGGTACTTCCCACTATGTTCCCACTACATGACAATATTAACAACTGCTAACAAATCAAAATAAAAATACAATATTAACATTAGCATATTCTATTATAAAATATAACGGGTATGACCAAACTGTTAACAGTTCTTCAACTCTATATATCCTTGGTTAGGCCTCATTTAGACTATGCTGCTCAGTTCTGGTCACCGTATTACAGAATGGATATAAATGCTCTGGAAAACGTACAAAGGATGTGACAAAGATGATCCATGTATCAGAAATTTTCCCTATGAGGAGACTGAGGGCCCTAAAATCTGCACTCTCTAGAAAGGTTTAGAAATAGTGGAATATGATTGAGGTATATAAATGGAAGACAGGATTTAATAAAGGGGACGTAAATAGCGTGCTAAAAGTATCTAGCCTAGACAGGAGTCACAGCAATCGTTTTAAATTGGAAAAATTCAGATTCAGGAAGGATATAGGAAAGCACTGGTTTGGTAATAGAGTTGTGGATGAGTGGAACAAACTCCCGAGTACCGTCATAGAAGCTAAGACGTTGTGTAGTTTTAAAAATAGGTTGGATAAATACAAGAGTGGATGTGGGTGGGTATTTCAACCCAGGAGTCCAAATGGCCTGTTATCCTGGTGTAAAGGGAGCAAAATAAACACAGCAGAAAACTTTTGACTTTTTATTACCTTCACCAATTTAGAACAGAAGTAATGTACACTATATACACTATATACAGTGATAGATATTAGTGCATCCACGGGAAGCAAGGCAGAAAAGACGCCACTAGAGAGCAGAAACCGTGCTTCTACCCGCTCTAGAATGGGAATGACAAAGGCAACAGGAAGTGGTACCCACATAACCTCTGTGATTGCCAAAATCATCTTATTTTTGGCTGGAACCTGGGTACTGGTTGAACGACGGGGCCCCATCGTCAACCCCTCAGTCACCTGGTTCGCTGTGTTGGGGAGATAACCTGTAAATAAGGGTGTGTACAGGCGCCGAATAAAGGTTACGTACTCCTTGCATGCCACAGTGGGTGTGAGTTGGACCTGACTAGCTTGTGCTGCTGGGTCTGGTGCCATGCTCCCTTCCTTAAGTGATTTACTGACCTGACGGGTCAAAGGGAAACCCCATAAGCCAGTGGGAGAATAGGGCCTGCCTCTCATGGGCAAGTAGCCCTGCTGCAGTGTTTCTTCTTTTTTATGTTTTTACATTCCACTACCCACACTGTCAACATTCCACTACCCACACAGTCCACATTCCACTACCCACACAGTCCACATTCCACTACCCACACAGTCCACATTCCACTATCCACACAGTCCACATTCCACTACCCACACAGTCCACATTTCCCCTACCCACACAGTCCACATTCCACTACCCACACAGTCCACATTCCACTACCACACAGTCCACATTCCACTATCCACACAGTTCCCACATTCCCCTACCCAACAGTCCACATTCCACTACCTACAAGT
>NW_026464780.1:0-13580 GCF_026875155.1 Cherax quadricarinatus
GTACATAGAGGCTGAAAAATTAAAACCCCAACAAGTGTTCAATTGTGACAAAACAGGCCTGTTTTGGAAGAAAATGCCAAACAGGACCTACATTACTCAGGAGGAAGAGGCACTCCTAGGACACAAGCCTATGAATGGCAGGCTAACTCTCACGTTTTGTAGTAATGCTAGTGGGGATTTCAAAGTGAAGCCTTTACTCGTGTATCACTTTGAAACTCCCAGTGTGTTCAAGAAAAACAATGTTGTCAAGACTAACTTGTGTGTGATGTAGAGAGCAAACAGTAAGGCAAGGGTCGCACGGGACATTTTCCTTCACTGGTTCTATGACGTGTTTGGCCCCACTGTGAAAAAATACCTCCTGGAAAATAAACTGTCACTCAAGTGCCTCCTGGTAACGGACAATGCTCCTGCTCACCTTCATAACTTGAAAGAGCAAATTGTGGGGAAGTCGAGCTTCATCAAAGTTAAGTTTCTGCCTCCTAATACCACTCCTCTCCTCCAGCCCATGGACCAGCAGGTCATTTCAAACTTCAAAAAACTGTACACCAAAGCTGTTTCAAAAGTGGGTTGAAGTGGCCTCAGACACTGAATTGACCTTAAGAGAGTTCCAGAAAGATCACTTCAGTATCCTCAGTTGCATAAACCTTCTAGGTAAGGCTTGGGAGGAAGTGACTTGCAGGACTTTGAACTCTGCTTGGAGAAAATTGTGGCCAGAATGTGTACAAGAGATGGATTTTGAAGGGTTTGGGGCTAACTCTGAGGAGCCTATGCCAGTTGTGGAATCTACTGTGGCATTGGGGAAGTCCATGGAGTTGGAGGTTAGTGGTGAGGATGTGGAAGAGTTGGTGGAGGATGACGATGAAGAGCAAACAACTGCAGAGCTGCAAGAGCTTCAGGTGCAACAGCAACAGATCACAGCTCAGGAATTTGCTTCAGGAGGAAGAGAGATTGAGGACATTTGTGCAAAGTGGGTTGAAGTGCAAACCTTTATGGATGAACATTATCCTGACACAGCTGTTGCAAGCCATATTGGCAACATGTACAATGACACTCCTGTGTCCCATTTTAGGGAAATCTTAAAGACACATCAGAAACAGAGCTCTCTGGACAGATATTTAGCAACAGGGGTCCAGTGACTCTCAAGCTGGTCCTAGTGGCATTAAAAAACAAAGAAGGGAGGTAACCCCAGAAAAGGACTTGTTACCTGAAGTCTTTAGGAAGGGGATTCCCCTTCCAAACACTAGTACACCTCCATCAAATCCCCTCCCCCTGATCATCATTCATCAATAAGGCTACAACAAAGGTAAGTGTCATTTCAGTATTGTTTATTGTGTGTGTCTCATTGTTTTCTGTGTAGGGAAATGTATATTTCATGTACAAAAATTTTGTTTGATACTTTTGGGTGTCTGGAACGGATTAACTGGATTTCCATTATTTCTTATGGGGAAAATTAATTTGGCTAACGGCAAAATCGGTTAACTCTTTCAGGGTCCAAGGCCAAAATCTGAAGTCACGCACCAGTGTCCAAGAAATTTTGAAAACAAAAAAAATATTTTTTCTTACAGAATTAAAGAGCATATTTTTGTGAAGGTAATAAAACAAAAAAAATTAGAATCTGATCAGTACTTACCGAGATACAGTGCCAAGAATTTTGTAAAAAAATGATGGGGTGGGGGAAACCCTCGACGAATTCCACATACCCCGTTTTAAATTTTATTTTGTTTTTTTGGGTTGTTTTTTCTTTTTTTTTCCAAAATTTTTTTTCTATTCCTACTAACTTTTTGGGGCCTGAAACCAATATTTTAATATAATTGAAAAATATAACTCACTGTTTTTGAACACAAAAACCCGCACTAAATTTTTATCATAAAATTGTTTCCACTTTGTTTATTACAATAAACATGCACAAATATTGTATAATACTAATTTTTCTATCATATATTTACATTTTACAATCACGGGACAGGGTTTTGGGAACTGCTGGAGCTTGTGGAACTCCTTAAAAACAAGGCACCATGCACAGGGGCCCCTTTAAACATTCCTCACACAAAAACCAAAGTGTTTTTTGCGTCTTTTTTTCCCGTCGTTTTTTTTTGTGAAACAAAACAATGCACCTCTTCTGAGAAAATTTTCCCTTTTTTTTTAAGGGAAGCTTATTATGAAATAATCACCTTCTCCCCTCAAACCTTGGAATATTGGTGAATTCGAGGCCCTTTTTTAAATTGGGCGGGTGTTTTTACCTGTACTTCTTTAATGATTTGTCTAAACAACAGAAAAAACAAAATTCACCATAGGGTTGGGTCTGTTACCAGTCTTTATTTGTAAAATTATATGCATTCAGCATTAAAAATGTCCAAAATTTTGGAAAAAAAAGGTTTAAATGTCCCATTTGTAACTCTTCAACACGGGTCAACAAAACCAATTTTCATGTCACACTTGTAAACCAAGCGCAGGGTTTGTGTAAATCAATCACTGTCCACGGGTTTTCGAATACTTTCTTTAGTCACACGACAACTTTGCCACGCCCTTGATTTCATTACGGTGAAGGGTTTGTCAACAATGTGAAATCTCTTTTGTCATGCCCCCGAAAAGCCAGATGTCATTGGCAAAAACCCCCTCACGTCATCCCACCGAACACCTGCGTTGGGGCCGGGGCATATTTTTTACATTAAACGAAACGGGTTCCACACACATCTTCCTTGTTCCCCTCCATAAAAACACGAGTAAGGGGCTTGTGTCCCAAGTTATGGGAAATATAATGTAGGGGCCCCCTTTCCCAAGTTTAAGGGTCCCATCATTTTTCCATACGTCCCCTTTATATACCAATAAAATCTTGGAAACCTTCAATGTTTTAAACTACCCGTGATAAAACCCAATACCCAAACACCGGGCCACGTCCCCTCACAGAGTACAAAAAATTTTTTTCCCAAAGCGTTTCCTCTTGCTCTAAACGGGGCCTTAAATGACAGTCAACCTTTGAACAAAATCAAAGACCGTCAATTACAAGATTTTAAAAGGATAAAGTATATCCTGAACTTTTTTTGATAAAACAAGAAAATTTCTAATCTTTAAAACCTTTCACTTCTGTCAGGCCTTTTTTTTCCCGAAAGTCAACAAACAACAGTAAAAAAAAAACGTTCAAATGGTAAAAATTTTACTGAAGGGTGGGGTACAAATTAGCCGATCCCGGGACCAGTAATTTTTATATTAACTTATAGACTGAGGCCCAAAAACATTATTGTTGCAAAAAAACAAAAACAATTTTTTCAACAGCGTCTCTTTTCCCCCTGTGTATTTTTTGACTGGGTTAAAAAATGTTTTTTCCCATGGTGTACTGGGGGGAAAAAAATATTACTTTCCCCGACAAAAATTTCCCCTCAATTGGCTGGTCAAAGAATAATTCAAAGAATTCCGTTCATTTTCTTTTGGTTCCCCAAGGGACAGGGGAGGTTAAATCCACTTTGAGAGTCATCAAAGTGGGAAAGGGCCCGGGAACAAAATTGGGGTTTTCTGCCAATCCCAATAAAGGTTTTTCTGGGGAAACTGGACATCCCTAGCCCCGGTTTTTATGGGTTTGGGTTTTGGGGGGCTGGTGGGGACGCCCGCTTGCCTTGAACTGACGAGTCAGCAGCGGGTCCCCCCCCGGGACAGCGAGTCAAAGCATGCGGTTTCCCCCAAAAACCAAACCAAACCCGCCCCACTAACACCCTCCACTGATGTCTTTGCCCATCCAAAGCCAATTTTAGCCCCCATCACCCCACTATCACTACCTAAAACGGGTTTTAGGGCCACGGGGTGTACTCCGGGGTGGCTCCGGGGTGTAAATCCGCCTCTGGCACAGCATAGGGTCAAAACCCGAGCGCATGCGGCGGCGAACATTAAACCCACGCTTTTACTGGTGAATATGTTTCCTCACTATCACTACTCGAATGATCGTCGAGCCAAAAAAATCAAATCCCGTCAGAATCATCGCAATTAAAAGAAGTTTAAGGCCACCCCGGAAAATAGTTTTCTCTTTAAAGTTTAGGAACACCCACCGTGAGTCACAGTGCCCCCCACCAAGGTAAAAGGCCCAGGAAAGTCGGGTTTTTTGCACTATTATCGATATCCGGTCATTATTTTTCCCCGGGCACAAATTTTCAAAGCCAAAAAATTCGTCCCTTTAAATTTTTCTTCCAAACGTGTCAAAAATACAACAGAAGAGGGGAAATCCCAATTTTTTTCCGGGGGTGAGAGCTGACCCTTTCGACGAGGCATGGGGGAACAAGGGTGACGAGCCCCCGTTCCCCCAATCTAAGCAGGCGCCTAGATTTTTTTTTTTTGGGGCCCCATCCACGGGGCAGACCCATTCTCTCTTTTGAAAGGGCCCAAGAGCGCTTTCAAGCTAAATTTTTACGGCGCTAGAAATTTTTGGCGTAATCTACGGTTTTTGGGCACCCCACCGACCAGCCGTAATCTACGGGACGGACCCGAAAGGTTTAAAGCAAACTCTCTTAATGGATTAATGCCATTACCCAAAGGGTCACTGTACACAAAACCCTTTTTCAGATTTTCCCAAACTACAATACGGCTTATGCCCGGGTTTTTACGTACAAACGCCAAAATTTAAAACGCCTTCAAATCTACGAGAAAAGCTGGAGGCCACATGTGAAAGAAGGTCTATGGGGTCGTGGCACATATACCAATATTCAAACACTCAACCCTACCACCATACAAAACACCATACTTATTATTGCACCATTACATACATAGAACACTTAACCTGATATTAACCCTCCCCCCAAAACACTCCTTGGGGCCAACCCAACAAAACACATGACCAAACACAAGGCACAGATCATCTTTGATGTTCCTCATGTCCACCACGCTATGAAAAAAACTAAATGCACAAAAAGGCCCTAAAACCCGGGAATTTCATTACCGAAAATATAAAAAGAAACACTACCTTTTTTACAATTCAAGCCCTTTTCTAAAAGTTCACTTACCATCAAAACCAAATAAATACTGAAAAACTGAACCTTATAAATTGTATATCCAAAACTTACTCACAAATATCACATAAATTTTAAACCTAGCCCCAATCAACTTGTTATTTTTTTAAAATACACTACCTAACAGAAAAACCCCATTCACTAAAATGAACAGCATGCTCAACCATAAGACTGCTTTGTAAACTCATTTGTCTTTATATTATCTCTTAAAATAAGTCTTATCACGTTTTCATCATTGCTTGTTAATCAAAAGTTTTTTTTAAGCCAGCCTGTAATGCATGCAAAATGGTTTTGGGCATCTGCTCTTCCCTTATTTTTTGTACCTCGTATGTATGCTTTAAATTTCAAAAAATAAAAATAAATAAAAAAAAATCCTGCAAAAACCGGCGTAATGAGAAAAAAAAAAACTTTGACGTGTTTTTTTTTAAAACAGCGACTTGCACTGCATTTTGTAGGGAAATTAGGGTTTAAATCTAATTTTCCAGGTCTCATTTTAAAAAGGGAAAAAATTTTACAGAAACTGAGATGATTTTTTTGTTTTCGCAATAAAATATCTTAAAAAATTGAGCTCAAAGAAGCAGAAATTTGATTTTGCCAAAGTTCAAAGTAAAAAAATCAGCCCGTACCAATACACGTCAACTGTGATCTAAACCCTTTTTTGCAATGCATTGATATTTTTTTAACATTTCTACACAAAGCTATCGCCTAACGTAAATCTAATTTTTTTTTTGTGAGAATAAAAACTCAGAGGGAAAGCAAAAAAAATGTAAGAGGGCCTGGGACGTGACTATGAACAGAGGAAATTTTTTTTAGTGCCAGGAATACTGTCTTGTTATTTGACCCATTTGGAAATTGGCATCTTTTGAAATTTGTGTGAAACGGCAAAATTCTTTTTTCTACCACTTTTTTTGGGATAGTAAATCATAAAGGGGTGGTTTCTTGTACTCTTTTCGATAGACAAAAGGAAATTTTTAGCGAACAGTTTGATTTTTGTTGACTATACCGAATTGGGCTAAATTTGGGCGAAATCGTATGCGAAAACACCCATGAGCCTTTAAATCGGGGGAAGCATATTCCATAATTTGCATCAAAAATTTTGTCTCTTGGTTTTTTTATGATTGGGAAAAGATCCCCATCATTTCAAAGAAAATTTTTTTTTTTCCCAAAAATTTTGACCCGAAACAAGTTAGGAAGAGCCCTCGACCCTGAAAGGGTTAAATATTCATGAGTGTTGCTGTGTTGTTTTGGAATGGGGCCCTGACACCATAAGCTGTACTTTATAGTTTTGGGTGGGGGTGCACAAGACTAGAGTCAGCGGTTTTTTCTCGCCCTACATAACACAACAACATTGGGGGGGTTAGGTTTAGTTGTCCTTTTCTATTGATTAATTTTCTTAACCTACTTTCACAGTTTTAAAGCTACACTTTACGCTGGCTGCCGCATACCCTTACAGACCCTCTGCTTTTGTATCGTACACATTGCAAATCACTGAAAAAACCATTTTTTTTCCCCTCCCCAGCCCTTTTAAAACCAAAGGGGTGGCGGCACAGAAGCTTTCTTTTGGCCCATTGGCTTATTTTGCAGTTACAAGCACAAAAACAACGGAAAAATACAAAATTATCGCGTATCAGGAATCATCCACATGGGTTGTAAACAATCACACTAACCCCACTGGGGTGGCCAATGGCTCAGGCCCGTGCGGACATCTCGGGCAAATTCCTAAAACCAAATTTTATCATTACCGAGCCAATATTCTGACGCAAAACTAAAGGTATCGAATTTTTTTCACATCGATGGCATCATTAACCCTTAAACGTCCAAACTGATCAACGTTTTTTTCAACATTGAAAGAAAAGTAAAAAAAATAATCTTTTTTTTTTTTCAGTAAAACATTAAAAAACGTCTATTTTTTTTTTTTTATATTAAAAATAAAAAAAACGTAGATCTCCTTTGGGGCACTATGCATGTGAACATAGATTGCTTTGGGCATTTAAGGGGTTTAAATGAGGCCCCACTGTAAGCCATAGATGATACGTGGAGCCCCGGGTTTACTTATTAATCCGTTCCTGAAGGGTCATCGTAAAGCAAAATTACAGAAAGCAAAACAATTTTCCCCCCAAAAAAAATGGAAACCCCCAAAAAACCATGCAAGACACCCAAAAGTATGAAAAAAAAAAAACCTTTACCCCAGAAAAATTAAGTTTTTAATGCAAAAAATAATTTCAATACAAAAATAAAATAAATAACACAAAGAATATTGACATTTTCCCTTTTAAAATGATCTGTAGTTGATGGATGGGAGGAGGGAGAGAGCCGAGTTTTTTTAAAGTTTAGAAGGGAAACCCCCCCCATTAGGACTTTAAGGGAGAAAGTCCTTTTTTGGGGGACTTTTCCCCCTTCTTTAAAAGCCACTAGGGCCAGCTTGAATCACTGGACTTTTGCCGCACACATATCTGCCATAGAGGCCGACTCAGTTCCTTAACTTTAGACTCCAACACACGCACCCACTTTTGTACTTTGCAATTATCTCTTTCTTCATTTCAATAGTCATTACACCCTTGGTCTCGATGGTTGGCACTAAAATTTTCTTGGGGCCCAGGGCACTACAGACCACTACCCTACCTTTCCTTTTGACAAACAAGTAAACCACCACTTAAAAACAACATTTCTTTTAGACTCCTATGGGGCCTAAAAAAGGAATTTCACAGCTGCCCTAGAGACTGTTGACTGTTTTTCAGAATTCCCAAAGGCCAAGGGTATTGATACGGACAGACATTTTTTTTAACAAATTACTTAGACTATACAACAAACTTGTCCTATAAAAAAAAAACAATCACAAAAAAAGGGTTTTGGGTTCCCATGGCAAACCACACCATTCGAAACCATTAAAAGAACCCCAAATTTAAAAGCAATATAGACGGGGTTTTAAAAAAACAAAGATATGTTTAAAACAAATCATCAGCCCTCACCAAAGAAATAAAGAAAGCCAAACAACTATACCCCAGAAATTTCCTGACACAAGAGGAGATCAAAAGACCTGGAAAACCCTCTCAGTTTCAGGGACCCAAAAACAAAAAAACCAAGAATTTGCCTAACTAAACCAATGAAACCCCCACGAAACCCACTGACACAGCTAACAAGATAAACCTTCTTCTCAACCATAGGTCTAATCTCCCAATAAAACCCCACTCCCAAAACCCATCCGGGACTACCAGCGGGGAAATTTTTACCAATTCCTTCTATTTTGCTCCAACTGAGCCCACGGAAGTCCCCCGAGATTAAAAGCACTTAAAAATAACTCGGGGAAATCGTCCATGCCCCCACCATTATTGTACAAAGAGCGGCCCATGCCCCTCTCCATACTACTCTTACTTTTTAACAAGTCAAAAACCCAGCACCTTCCCGAAACAACCAACACGCAAGGGTTACACCAATACATAAAGGTGTGACCCTACAGATTTAAACCCAATATGCCAATATCAAACTTACCCTTTGCTACCAAAATTTTTTGAGAAACCTTCACAGGAGACTATATTTATTTATAAGGCACAAAACATACTCAACCCCTCCAATTTGGATTCAGGAAAAAAAAAGCACAAATATGCAATCAAAAAATGCTAGATCGCTTTACAGAGCACTGGAAAAAAGGGAATACCCATGGGAATTTTTTTTGACCAAAGAAAAGCTTTTGACACAGTAACCAGGGCCATCCACTCAAAAACTTACCTTTTGGGTTTAAGGGGCCATGCGTTTCATATTTCAAATCTTACCTTACAATAATTATCAGTAGCACCTTTAAAACCACACAACAACACAGCCCTTGATACTGATTCCCAGGAAGTGTCCGGCCCCCTCTCTTCCCATATACATCAATATTTTTTCCCAAACTATCCAACACCGAACCCCTTTCTTTTGCTGACACAATTTATTCATCTCCACCCTAACCGCCACCCTCAAACCATTGTTAATGAGGAGCTGATAAAAAAATATCGATTGGTGACACCAATAAACTTACCTTAACGCGACAAAACCCTACACATTTGTTTGGTAGCAGAGCGGGAGACGAAAATTTAAACATTAAGACGACAACACCTAATTGCCGGGCAAAATGGGGGAAAATTCCTGGGCCATACCCACAACAACCTAACTTCACACCCAAACCAGCACAAAACCAAAAAAAGTACCAAAAAGGGTTGGGATCCCCCCCAAGATACGAACAATCCCCAAAAACTGCCCTTCTCACCTACCCCTTTCCTTATATACCCAAACCCTCACCTATCTATCTGTGCGGGGGGTTCAACTGAGCAACACCCCTAAACCCAATAAAACCCAAAAAAAAGCCGCAGAAGAATAATCCAAAACCCCATCCCGGGCAACACACCCCCCCACTCTTCATAGATCAAACTTACTCCCGGCCCATACACCACACTTACTACGTGAAAACACACTCGGGACCTTAAATTCCAATATTAACCTTGACCTAAAACGCTTTTTTGATAGTTTTTGGACAGAACCCCAGGCACAACACCAGACACAAACATCCTATGACATTCCCCTGTCCGACAAACCTTTTCAAAATTCAATGTATGTCAAAGGCCCTAAAACCAAAAAACCCTACTGAAAAAATTTTAAAACTGAAAAAAAACATTCATCACTTCAAAAATACCTCAAATCATCTTACTCCCGATACACCCTGCAACTAATTTTTTACAAACCACCGGGGTTCACACTTACCACCCATTTGACCATAAACAGAAATTCAACTCAACTCACAATAATGAACTTTCAGTCAAAGTTGGCCTGGATACCCAATATGAAACATGATAGTCCAAAACAAAAGCATTCCAGCAAACTCACAAACTAGTATTTAGTCATTTTGCCAAAAACCAACTTTTCTCATAATTTTTTAATATTTTAAACTTTGATTTAAATCTAAGTCTGCCCGAAATGCCTAGCCAAAACTAGGTGTTTTAGTGGTACACTCTTAATTAAATTTTTTTACTACAGTAAACCACACAATAACCAAAATTCTGTAAACTCAGCTTGTAATCCTTACAGAGAATAAAATTTGAATTGAAATTTAATTAATTTGAATTTAAAGAATGGTGACTTATTTTGCAGAAACAAGCACCAAAAACAGTGATAATATGGGTAATATGGAATGACCAATGTATCCTTAAATCGCGCACACTGGCTGACTTGTAAACACTGGCACACATGGGGCAGTTCAGGCCCCATGTTGGCACGTCCGTATGAATCAAACGGTACCGTTTTTGTAACGGGAACTAAGGCAAATTTTTTACGATATAATGCTTCGGATACCGATTTATCGGTTTCCGAGACTTCGCGAGCCGGGCCCTTACAGGACCCCCCATAACGATCACCTCCGAAGCGACCAAAATGAATGTATTTATGAATGCGTTTTTTACTGTATGTTTGGGGTCTGAAATGGACTAATCACTTCACAATTTTCCTTATGGGGAAAAAATTCGGGCATACGGGCCCGAACAACTTCTGGGGTGAAAAAAAAATCGTTAACCCGGGGTCCATGATTAACGAAATATTGAAGTATCTTTTTTGCTGCCCGAGAGCTAGAATGGATTAAAAGCATTTCAAATTAAAATTTAAATCAGGAAAATTGACTGCAAACGAGCAAATACAGATGCGAGCAAGGTTACTGAATGGATTAAACTCGTAAGCAGAGGTTCCACTGTATATAAAAATTTGCAATAACTTTAAAACACTTGAAACTTTGGAAAGTTACCAGACATAATCATAAGAGAGACAAGGCTCACAGAGAAGTAAACAGAGTGGACGGTGGTGCAGAGATGCTGTATAGCGAATCAGGAGCTGTGTAAACAAATTTTTGGGTATACAGTAGACTACTGTGTCTATGGTTTTGGTTTCTGCAGTCTACAGTGGCCTGAAAATAACTATTAATTTTGTTAAAACCCTTTGACTGTCGAGACCCCAAAGCTTTGTGTGTGTGTCTGTGTTGCAAAATATTCGAAAAAAAATTATTTTTTTCTCATGAAATGATAGAGAACCTTTTCCCGATGGTAATGACACCAAAAGCACAAACTTAACTTGATAAACTTATGGAATACGCTCTTGTAAAGTTATCAATCTCCGCTATATATACGCATCGGCAATTTTGCCCAATTTGAGCCCTATTTCAGCCAATACCATTGTTCCAGTCAACCAAATTCATAGCTATTTCTTTAGAACTCCATTTGTTCTATCAATTGAGTAAAAGAAACTGCCCATTTAACTGATTTATCAACTACCCAATAGAGTGGTCAGAAATTTGCACTTTGACCAATTTCGTGCAAATTAAAAATGATGCCAATTTCAAAATAGGGTCCAGAATAAACATGGCAGACATTCCGTGCACTAAAATAACATTTTTCCTGTTCATTAGTTATGTCTCCAGGCCCCTCATATAATTGCTCTTGCTTTCTATTTGAATTTTTATTCACACAAAATATAGATGATTACTGTTATGAAGACTACTGCATTATTGTAATAGGTGTATAAATAATGTCAACCAATTCATGACTGCATATTAGACTGGCCAGTTGGACATATATTGGATGGTGACATCATTTGTTTACTCTTGAACATCGGCACTAATCGAACATTTCCGCTAATTTGAGCTCAATTTCAAGTTCTTTTCATTGTCAAACCAATCAAAATCATCTCTACTTGTGTAATATATCTTCCATTCTATCAAATGAGACCAAGAAAATGAGAAACAACCATAATTACTTTAAGAAAATACACCTCAAGTTGGTGTTTTAATTCAAATACAAGGTTGGAGTTTTTTTTTTCTCATTATGCACTGCGTGCTGCAGGATTTTTTTATACTGTGCACACTGACCACAGACCCATTCTCTCACATGTGGGCCTACCAGCTTTCTTCCGCTTGATGTGAAGCCGCTAGAATTTTGGTCTATTAATAATCACCAACACTGGCTAATAAGACGTATACTATATACAATACCAACAGTCAAGGGGTTAATAATGGACCCAGAGCAACAAAGTACTTCCCTAATTCTCCACTTATTGTGTGTAATTTATCAATTAAACTTTATCACAGTTATGCATGTAAATGAAAAACAACTTATATATATGTACATGTATAGGGTTTGCTACTATCCACAGTTTCGGGTATCCACGTAGGCATTGGAATGTACCCCTCACGGATAAGGGGGTTCTACTGCAATTTGAAATGTTCATATTAGTGAAGAACCAAAAGCGAACTGCCATAAAGCGGGGCCCTCCAGTAGTTGCCCTCCCAACACAACATGTGACACTAACCAGATGCTCTACCAACACCAGTTTGTAGCATCACCAGAACTGACACCACCAGTCGCTCTGCCAGTAAAGATACACAATATTACTATAAGTTGTGTGATATGCCATTAAAGGCTATCACCATGTTCCAAGGAAATATCATACCTTGAAACAATTCTAATATAATAATTCCCTGTACATTGTGTTGGAAGGCAAAAATTTTTTTATATTATAATCAAGATAAAACATTGGAACAAATTATAACAAATATCAAAATTGTGGACATAGTGCTATGTGCTTCTCCATCCATTTCCAACACTTAGATCCCCTGAAAAACATTTGTTGCTATTACAAGATTTGTATATACAGTGATACCTCGCATATCTGGCCTGTCATTATCTGAACCTCACCAATATCCGAATAGGCCCTGGGAAACATCCAAGCAGCTGTTCGAATATCGCAGAAGGCTGAATCAAACTTGGCGTGCACTTTAGTGTACCAGTTGCCGCTAGGAGCTGCACTCTTTGCCACCCCAGCCACCCACTGTTCTCAGTCTCGCTATTGTCTCCTAACCGAACAGGTGCACATAATGGCAGTGCAGTCCGGAAGCGAGTTTGTGCCCTTTGTGGGATTCTACTCCTCCTTTTGGCATTATTACAGATATGTTTTGTCCAAGCTATCTCGTGTATGGCACCAAATAGGGCCAGAAATGTGCTTACTCTAGAAAAAGAGGGAAATATTGTCAAACATGGATGCAGGGTGGTGCAAGGCTGAGGAAAAAACTACAGAAGACGACATGAAGGACTGGCTAGTGTATGACGAAGATAACCCTGGTGTGCAATCTCTGATGGATGCAGAGAGTGCAGAATCAGTGTTGCACCCAGAACATTTCGAAAGTGACAACAGTGACGACCCAATGCCTCCTAGACCAAAAACTTCAGCAGCAAGGGCAGGTGTTGAAAAACTTTTGGAGTATTTGGGACATCTACTGTCCACAGCCCATTTGAAAAGTTATGGTCCTGTGGTCTGTGAAATCTGGAGGCTGTTATTTGAGCCCAGAGTGTTTGTCCCACTGCCAGATGACATCTGGACTCATTTTTTAAACCTACAACGCCATCGCCGATGGCGATATGATGGGGTATGGATGGTGATATGATGGTACGAATGCGCATTTTCCCCCATTATGTAAGTGTATTATGTAAGTGCGTTTGTACGTGATGTTTGGGGGGCTGAAGTGGACTAAAACCCACTTCACAATATCCTTAGGAACAAATTCGGGCAGTACTGGGACCG
>NW_026464781.1:0-13359 GCF_026875155.1 Cherax quadricarinatus
GTTTTTTTAAAACCATGCTGTTTTTTTTGTTTTCACAAAACTTTTCTGTTTTTCACCCCTTCAATTTTTGGTTTTTCCCTCTTGTTTTGACATGAGGGATAATTCATTAAACAGTGCTTCTTGTTCTTCTTTAAACCCTCTTCTTTGTTTCACGGGGTTCACTTTCCCTGCTCTTCTTTCTCGTCATATAGTACTCTCACTCTCTCTTCTACTCTCTGCCTTTTGTTTTCTTTCGCCTTTTGCTATTTCCGGCTCTTTTTGTTTTTTTTCCCTTCTTTCATTTTTATCGTTTTCCCTTTTACTTTTCCACTGTTTTTTCTTTCCCCTTGCTATTTTTCCCACCCCACAACTTTTTTCCCCTTTATTTCCTGTTTTTAACTTGCACATTTTTCTCTCGCTCTTTCATTTACATTTCCCCCACTCTTTTTTTCCCCTCGAACTTCTCTTCCTACTGATTTTTTGATTTGCTTTTTTTTTTTCCTATATTATCGGGGCGGGAGGGAAGAGTTCAACAATAGGAAAAGCGGCGAGTATATGGTGACGATAGTTGATTCCCGGGCTGCTTTTTTTTAAAGGTGGGGTCAGTCTAGCTCCCGCTACCCCCCTCCCCCCCCCCTTTCTCCCCCCAAAAGGTGACGGGGGGCTCCGGCCCAAACATAATCACTCGACTCTCGCTCCCACCAAACAACATAAAAAAAAGCCTCTGCCCCCTATTCGGGATATTGGTTGAAAGCTTTCATTTTTTAAACATTGCCCCTTTCAGTTTTAAGCCCCCACATAAGACTTTTCGATAATCACTCCCTTTTTTAAGTATCTTAAACTTATCATGGAGAGTGTTTTCTTACAGGGGGTAACCTGTCTCTCTTCCGTTTGGGGAATGACAGCGGCCCATCTGCCAACCAAGGAAAGGTTGAAGGGCGAAAAGAAACACCCTTTTGAGCGTCTTTTTGATCACCTACCTATTTTTGTACGGACCCTACCCCTCCTTTTGCTGGAAGAACCTGCTTCTGTCATCTGACTATCTTAAAGGCTTAGTCTCAGTAAAGAACTAGTCGTTGGGTTGTCACCAAACCTGTGACCCCCCCCCCACATCATCCAACGGCACAATTTCTACAAGACGGTGTAAACCTAAACAACCCCCCAGTATAACTGTACTTTTGCGTTAAATTTCAAATTTTTTTTTTTCCTTCTTTTTCTTTTTTTTTTTTAAAAGTAGGAACCCCTTCAAATTTCTCTTTATTTTTTGATTAATAAATAATAAAGTTTTTATTTTTGTGAATTATTTCTTTTTATTCATTAATTTTCAGGGGACCCCCCATGGTAATACGTCTAAAGTTGATAAGGGGAGATCCCTTTCACAAGGGGGCTTAAGGGGGTTTAAAAGAGCTTTTTTACTACAAAAGTTTTTTACCTCCCTGTTAATTAAAGAGACATCCCCACAATCCTTTTTTTCTTGTTATGAAACTGATTGAACGGAAAAAGTTCAAAACCGGCTGGGTCGTGTTTTCATTTGGGGCGTTAATTTTTCAATCATTTATGGTGCTGAATGGTCTCCGGGGGTAGTGAGAAGGATACAGAGTGTTTTTCGTTTGCTGCCCTTTTGGGCATAGAAACTGTGTTCTGCTTTCATGTAGGGGGGGCAAGTGTTGTATCTTGAAAAAAATTTGGGCCCTTTGGGTGTTGAAGAGGGGTGAAAAGATAGATCCTTTTTGAAAATTTTTTAAATAATTAATTTTTAAAAATTATATAAAATTTTATATTTTATATAAATAAGTATACGGGTCGAAGGAGACTCGAACGTACGAATTTTGGGCAGTACCGGGGCTTTAACATCTCCACACTGGACAATTTCCGGGGGCCCCCCAGAAAAACGCTAGCCCAAGGCAGCCAGCTTTCGGGCATGGGTGTTTTGATTTTCACTTCCGCAGCTAAAAACCGGAGATTTTTACAATGTTTAGTTCCAAACAGGCGAAATTTTCACAAACACAAATCTCGGTCGAAGGAAAATCTCACCTACAAAGGTTAGGGTAATGGGGGATGAGATTGAAAGAGCAACAATATGCATAAAATTGTTGCAATAGGTAATTTCCTTTAAAGTCAAAGGCAGACTTTCTTGGGAAATCACATATAATAAATGGTTGAGACGTCAAGGTGAATCCGCTGCCCATCTGACTGTCCTTGCAAACTTCGGGGCATTTTTCCAAATTGTCTTGGGGGGGGGGAGGTTGGGGCCCAAACGCATAATAGAGAATTTTTTCTCCCAAAAACGACATTGGTGGGAATGGTGAGAATTTTAAAAGGGGCAGCGAAAACAATTGTTGTGGTTAAAAACAAAACCCAAAATTTGTTGCTACCTGTTGCAGAGTTTGTCGGAGATCACTGAAAAGACCCGAAAAGGAAACCCTCGTGGAAAATTGGAGGTCATGAACAATGCCCAAAGTATGGGTCTCCTTCCTGTTGCCCCTAATTAAACATGCCCAAGGCCCAAACACATCTAGGGGTTTGGAAATTTTACGCATAGCCAAATTTAAAATAGAAACACGTAAAAGGGGAGTCACATTTCTGAAGCATGTAAGCACTATGGAATCGGGATCCTCTATTATAAAAGAGGAAAACACTGAGCAAGGAAACGTCGGGTGAAACTTATCTTAAGTAGCTGTGAAAATTTACGGCCGTTTCTAGTAAATGACCTTGGATGGTTTGAATCGAGGATTCAGAACTATGTACACTGCAGTAGCATAGAATGAGACTGAAAATGATCAATAAAAGGCGAGAGTGAAGTTAGAGCGCAAAAAATTTTTCGCAGAAGGAAGTCTGGGGGAACAAACAAGAATTTTTGGAACCCCCCAAAGGAAAAGGAGGAGGAAACTAAGATGAAGGGTGAAAGTATAGGGGAGGTAAATGAAGGGAAGCCAACAGAGTTTTAAGAGCAAAAGGGTCGTAATAAATAGGGGCGAGAAAAAACATATTAAACCCCAAAATATCCCACTTTCTATAGGTAAAGGATCGTGTGGAGTAGAATAAAGGAACAAAGACACGATGCAATTTCAAGATAGGGGTATTCGTCTCTTACATACAGTAGACTCTTTCTCGCCCTAGATCAAATAAAAACCTTTGAAATTTTAGATCAATTTCAAAGTTTTTAAGGGAATCTGAAGAAAATAATTGTCACAGAGTCTAGTTTTTATAAAATTAGGGCGAATAATCGAAAAGGGTTTGTTTTTAAACCCTCAAGAAAGTTTGAGTTTTTTCGCTTTAAAAAAGGAGGTTCAGCAGCAATGAAAAACAGCTTTCAGGGAGATTATGAGAGGCTTTCAGGACATTCACGAAAAAGAACCGAGAAATTAATCGCATTTTCTCAGGGATACTGAACCATAGGGTTAAACGTATAGGGGATAACAAAAACACCTGTGATAAAAATCTGATTTGTTTTGACAAAGAAAAAATTTTAAAACCCCTGAAAGGGGGCCCAGTGGGGAAACGCAATCAAGAAATTCTAAAAAAAAAGGCCCCTACAGGATACAAATTACGGCTAACACAAAATATACAAATCAAACGACATGGGAAAAAAAAAAACCCACCAAATATCGGATGGGATAAAATGGCAAAGTCAAGAATGGTTTCTTATTTGGGCGAAGGTAAAAAAATTTTTACCTGTCGCAGAAAAGCCTTTTCGACAAGAAATCCCCCAGAAAAAGCTGTAAAATTCCTAGGGGGCCCAAAGGAATGGGTTAGGCCCCAAAATTTCGTAGCGCCAAATTATACCCAAAACCTTCTTGGATAAAAAAAAGATTACAATATCGGGCAGATTGTTGCGAAAGTACTTGGCGTAGGTATCCCTGGATTAAAAGGGGTCGATAGTCACCGGTACCTACCAAAGATTTGTTAACCAAGCGTTCTAACAACTTTCTACTAACTAGTAAAAACAAAATGTTGTAACGAGATTGTTTTAGCCGACGTATCTGGATTTTGAAAAACGGATAAAGGTAAACTTTCCAATAAAAGGAGGAGAACCCCTTTGGGGCTATATGAACTGAAAAAGCTTAAAGGATCAGCTCCGTTGGTTGTTAATAATGAAGCAAACGACATTAATGTCTCAGAACGACAGTAGCTTACTGTCAGTTGGTTTTCTGACCCAACTACTGTCAGTTTGGCCTGAAAAGTAAAAGCAAAATTCCAGATCCTGAAGGGATCTTTCAATGTAAAAAGTAAAATCTTGCAATGAAAAAGTAAAATCCCCGGGGGCGGGTCCCTCTCTTGTTTAAAAGGGAAAAAAATGAACGGGAGAGAGAGCCCTTGGAAATTTTGACAAGGTGGCCCAATTCGTAGCAACCCCCAAAAGAGTCGCAACCCTTTTACCTGGAACCGTGAGAACTGGGGGGGGTGGAATTACTAACAATGAAATTTTGTTCTTCTTGCAATCTGCACACATATAAAGTGGAATTTTCAGGAGCAGAAAACAGCCCAAAATAAGTTTCATAATTCGCATAAAAGTGGTCGACACCCACGTCGGTTTTAAAACTAGGAAAGAGTCGATGTTCTGTTGTAAAGGAAGCGGGAACACAACTTGTTTCGTCACACAGTAAAGCACAGTCGAAATAAAACGTTTGATCCACAAGAACGATTTGATAAAAGTACAATACTTGTTGAAGAGGGGGGGAAGGGGGGGGGAAACAAAAAAGGAAAGACATATAAAGAGCAAAGAAAAAAAATGGCACAATTTTCCTGACTGGAAAATAACAATAACCCCACATAGAAAAAGAAGCTTTTGATTGGCCTTGGTTAGCACTGTTATGGGGTATGGGGCCCAACACACATTGATGTTTTTAAATAACAGTTACTTGGAAACCCAATTAATTGAATTTATGGGGACTTAGCTCTTAATGTCATAAGGGCGATCCTCTTTTGGCTGTAAGGGGAGTGAGTCAAACCTGTTTTTTCATATAACAGGTTATACTATAAAAACAACCACAATTTAAACAAGTGTTTTTTAAAGTTGTTTTTTCTTTTGTAACAGTAAAAAAGGGTGGGAGAACTGTGGTAACTAAGGGGAAATTTTTTTGGGAACAGTCTTCGTTTTTTGGTGGGGTGGAGGAGCTTTGAGGCTCCTCCCTCTCTCTCCTCTCTCTCTTTGGTGGCTTCAACTGTAGGACCTTGGCCCTTCTTTCTATTTTTTGGGCATTAGGGTTGCCACAGGGGTAGTTTTTAAAACTTAAGTTGTGGCCCCCAAACCCCGGGTGACTAAAGTGTGTAAAACACGGGTTAGCCCAGGTTTAGTCCAGAAAAAAAAGGGGCAATTTGTCCAGATCCCCCATGGGGGTTTTTTAAAAGAACGCTAAGGGGTGGCGGTTATTTTTGAAATGTAGTAGAAATTTGTATATTCATTTCTGCTAGACGTTGTGCTGAGGGGGTTTGTAAGCTGTTTCCTCGCCCCCGAAAACCGGGTGGAGAGTTTTACAACATCAACAACAAGGCACTGCGTTCCCCGCCGTGTTAATACTTTTGTATTCAACTAACCAGGGATCTTCACCGCGAAAGAAATTTGGGGTTCTGCCAGCAATCATTCGTGTTTTTTGGCTTTAAACGTGAACCTTGTGTGGCGTCGCCTTGAATGGAACAACCGGGATTTTTCAAGTTTTGTGACATCAGTGTACGAGAAGATGTGACTCAGTCCAGAAAAAGTAAGAAAGTCACCCAGCAGTTTCTGCCCAAAGGCAGATTTTCACGAACTATACGGGTACGGGAAAAGCCTTTTGAGGCCAATGAAGTTATATACGTGACTTTTTTTGAACGTTATGGGAAGTCCCCTGGTCCCCTTTGGGTAGGTGGTCAGGGCCCACTATAAGGGCCCTTCAGGAGGGGTCATTTACGTTAAAAATGTCCCTGCGTCACCCGTTTCCCTTCGTACGTTCAACGGGAGGATTTCGTTCCCGGGTAGTTCGTACCCTGGACAAGAAGAACTTGCCCGCCTCTGCGGCGCTCGGGATCACTTGCGGCTCATTTTCCCCGCGCCACCCCCCATCGGGGGTGGTCGTCGACCTGACGGGGGTACCCCTTTCCCCTCTGGAAGAGGATGTTTCAGCCTCCCGCGATGACATCGGGAGTGCTGAGGTTGAAAAAGGGGCCTGTACAAGTCATCTTGGTACTCTACCTGGGACGCCCTCCCTTAACGGGGTGGAACATGTAACAGTGAAATCCCTTACAAGAGGAGGAGATGGAAGCCGCATGTTCTGTTTTAAGTGACCTATTAGCATCGCATGGTTTGTTCTGGTTGTTTTGATGGGGGGAAATTATGTGCAGATGATGCTGACAGAAAACAAAAGTGAAGATTTGGAGAGTTCGAGTTTTCAAAACTTTGGGGCAGAAATTCAAAAGGAGAACACCAAGTACTGACATGTCGAAGATGCTGTTTTGGGAAGCGTGCGGCTACCCCGTCCGACCCCGATGAGTCTTGACCCCTGGACAACGTTCAGGGAAGAAGACGGGGTCGAAATCAGGGGTGGGGGAGGTCGCGCGATCCAGGACAGCAGGTAATATCACGGGGTGATTCCAAAAGGGTGGGGAAAACTTGGGTGTTCCCGGGCGAAAGAAAAAAAGGGAGGGTACCCCCTAGGGGAAAACCCACCTTTAAACAGTTAGGTGTGAAAATATTAATGTAAGGGTTTTGAAATCTGTCAAAAAGTGTTTGAGGTGGTAGGTTGAATGTTTTGCTGGATGGTTTTTTTTTGAAAGAAAAACCATAAAGTAGGAAGTGTGTTTTAGAGGGTGGTTATGCATTTATGTGACTCACTCCAGGCTCTGAAAGGTGAGTAGCGTGTTGATAAAAGGGCCCACCCTTTGGCTGAACTTGGGGGGAAAGGGGAGGAGGGTCGCGTGTGAGAGTCGGGGGGGGATTGGGATAGTAAAGATTTTGGTTTTTAGGGGTATATGGGCCGGCTGAACATGTTTTAATATTAAAAATATTTTTTTTAAGATGTCTTGGTTTTTAATTTGAGGTCCCTCCCAAAAAATTAAAAGGGGGAGGTTGACTGAACTGTTTTGTGCGCCGTAAAGTGTTCCCCGAGGGGGGCGGGGTTTGTTCGCTGTTTTGGGGGACTTTTTGGGTTTTGGGGGGTTGGGTTGAGTCGCGGAGGGTGACTTTGGGATTGAGCATACTTTTGTGGTAGGGGCTATGCACATTTTTAGATGGGTGTAGTGTCCGGGCGGGTGGTCGTAATCAATTGCGTGTTTTTGAATGTCTTTTTCTCCGACCACCGGGAGTTTTTTGTGGAGCCGACTGGGAGGTCTCCCCATTTTTTTTAAAAGGGATACGGAAACAAAATTGCGGATCAAAGTGCGGGTAAAGGGAACTATTCGAGGACTTCGGGGCGTCTATGGAGTAACTCCGGGGAGGGATGGGATTTAGTACACGGGGGATGAGTTGTGAACCCCCAAATTAAAGGTTTTTATTAAATGGGTTTAAAGGGAGGCCACTCGCTTGGAGTAGGTTTTCAGAGGTACCTGGAAGGCATCTACGCCATGTTATGCAAAAGGGAAGGCATCTGGGGTTTACCCAGTGGTGAATCGATGCTATTAAAGAACAATCCAGTATTGAAAAAAAAAGGGTTTTTTCGATGGGGCGCGCATTTCGAGTGGGGTAGGGGCTTTGTGGGGTGAAAACCGTCTGCTTGTGTCTTACAAAGTCAACAAAAAGGGGCGAAAAGCGACTGAAATTGTGATTTAAGTGGGGCGGATGAATTGACGGGTATAGGAGGGCTTTTTTTTAACAACAACTGGGGGGAAATTTTTTTTTTCGAACTTAGTAAGCCCCAAAAATGCAAAGTAAAGACTGGTGAGCATGCGATACGGGTTTTGGGGGAGGCTTACGATGCGAGTTAAATGATTATGATCGCCTTTTTATGGGGGGGCCATATCTGAGGCAGGGGTGTGGGAGGCCAAAAGGGAAGGGAAAAGGGGAAGGCACCAGGCTTTGAGGGGCATCCCTTGTAAAATTTTATATCAAACATTGGGAGGTAATACGGATTTTTTGGGTTCGTTTACTCAATGCGATAAAGGGAGGGGGGGGGGGGTTAGGTCTTCTCAGCGTACAGCGGGGGTTTTGGGCTTAGTTAAAAAGTGATGCCCGTTTTCGATTAAGGACTTTCCCTTTCCCAAAACGTTGATGTGAGGACTATAAAATAATGCGAAAAATATGAGAATGAATTAAGAAAGTGTTTGATAAGGGGAACCATAAGAGTCGTTTGGTGTGCCAGGAGGTCAATGTATGATGGGATGGGAATATCGGGAGTTTGTTGAGGAATGCGGGGGGGAGGGTGGGGGTGGTGTTTTGGGTTTAGATGGCGGGGCCCTTTTTATAGTGTGGGAAAAAAAGAGTTTGTGGGAAATTTGAGATGGAGGTTTTTTTGGAAATGGGTCTCATGTGGGGGCCCCTTCGTTGACAAAAGGAGCGGGTTTTAAAATACAAATTAAAGGCAATTGGTGTTTTTTTACACATGAGCAGGGGGTTTTTGCGGGGTGCCCCATGTCTCAAATGTTTTTTGCATGTATGCAGGACCCTTTTTATGGGCTTTTGGGGGAGGGGAATAGAGACATCGGGGGGCCCATAGTTTTTCGACCAACCCTTTGGGTTATGTTGATGAACTACGGGTTATTAGTTCACGGAACAATTGGGGTTTTTTTTGGGGGACTTGTTGACATTTTGGCAAAGGCTACGGGGATTTGTTTTAAAGGAAAAAAATCGAAAATTTGGGTTGGGGGAGTGGGTGGGGGATGGGGTGGTGCAGAGGGCGGACTGTGGTTGTTGATCACTATAGTGGGATTTTTTATATGGGGGTCGATAATAGGGGTGCAATTGGGGAGGGTTGTAAATAGTGCTTGGGGCGCTTTAATAGTCAAAAGGCCGCAACATTTAACCCGCATCAAGGCCGGTGGTCATTAATGTCCTGCTTATACAAAGTATGGCACTTGCTGCACTGTATCCTCGTTGCAGGGGGACGTCAACGTCTTTTGCATAAATTATCGTTTTTGTGGGGTTCAGGATCGATTGGCTCCAAGGCGGTGGGGGAGACCCACTGCATCAGGAGGGTGGGTCCTCTTTCCCCAGAGCTCGTGTCAGGCATGTTACGTGAAGCTCGTTTTCTCCGACTGGGGGGGGATGCCTGCGGGTTAAACGAATTTTACAACCTCGCAGGGGTTTGGGAGGGGGAATTTTAAATTTTGGGGCGACGCGAGTTCGGTATTATTGAACAGGGGACTGCGCTATGTAAAATTATGTACCTTAGAAAGGGGGGGGTAGGGGGTATCTGGTGCAGTTGAAGGAAAGATCCCATGTATGCGTGGGGTGATATATGGAGGGAGTTTAACATTGGGGTCCCGCCCTCAAGTAGGGGAAATGGTTTTTAAAATTTTTTTCTGGAATCTTTTTCCCTCTGGGGGGGGGTTTTATAAAAGGCTTTGGAGGAAAGACTGGGGGTTTTCCGGGGTTTCGGGATGGAGGAAACGCTTTTTATGTTGTGTATTTTTTGTGAGACTTTTAGGGATGGTACGGAGTGGTTTAGTGGGTTTTTCTTTGGTAGGGGGGGGGAGGTTTGTGGTACTCCGGGCGTTGAGTTTTGATGTAGGTGGGGTTTGACTTGCGTGTACAACGTCGGTTCGTGTTTTGGCCGAATAAATTTTTGTGTCATGGGCTAGGGCACGTTGTTTGGGAAAAGTAGAAATTTTGGGGGTTTGCAGGGACGATTTAAAAGGACAAAATGTCGAAATAGGGTTTGGGATATGGGGAGATGGGGAAAGACTTCCCGCCTGAATATAAAGCCTTGGGGTTTACGAATTTGAGAAATTGTTGGTTTTCTTTGGGGAATCTAAGGGGGGGGTCAGCGTGCTAATTGTGTTTGTCAAGTGCTGAAAAGTTTTGTTCTCGAGTTTTTGTGCGTCTCCTATTTAAAAAGGTGTGCGAAAAAAATTTTTCGTGCTTTTTATAACAACTTTTTGGAAGTTTTCTCGTCTTTATCCTCAATTTCAACCCTTGGTGTACTTTTGTATTTGGGGTGCTTCCTAGCCAGTTTAAACGTTTTTTTTTATTTCCGTTTTTTACTTTATGCCTTCCCTGTCTTTTTAATAAATAGTAATTTGCAAGTTTTCGTTTTCCGTAGCTGTGTGGAGCTTGAAAATATATGTGGAGGCAGATTTTTTTAATTGTGCATCTTTTAGTGAAAGTTTTACTTAAGCTGCTGGCATTTTTGTTTTATTTAATGTCAAATATCCAGTGTATTTTTTGTTTTGTTATATTTTAAAATTTTCATTGTAGTAATGGTACTTCATCCTGATCCCCTTTAAAATGGTCCTATCTTGCCCTGATAAAAAACACCGTGGGAGTCGCCCAAATTAAAGATTGTTGTGCTCTTTTTAACACCTGAGTTCTTAGATTAAGTCTTGGGTACTTTGTTTTGGGGAGGGGAAAGCCACCCTATAATATGCCAGATGAAATTCACGTTTTATAATCGGATTGCTTGGTTTTTGTGTAATTCTGTTTGGGTTGTTTTGCACTTGTTTATTGTATAGTGTTTATTTTCCTGTGTTTTTTGACTTTTATTTTTTTTTTAAAAATCTATTTGGCCTGGTACTCTTTTCATGTTATTTTTGCACCCATAAAATATTTTGTTAGGGGGTTAAATTTTGGGAAAAGGGATGTACCCTTTTTTTAAATGGAAATTTTGATTGGGCATTTTCTCTGTTATATGCTGTGAAGGTTTTTGAACCTTTGTCATATGTCATCAAGTAGTTTTAAAATCAAATCTGAAAGGGTTTTTATAATTATATTTTATATAATTTTTATAGTTTAATTTATATTGTTTAATATAGTTATGTTTTTATGGAAAATTTTGGGGAAAGTATATGAGTAAACCTTTTTATGTCCATTCAAAGTGTTGTTAAAACTTGTTAGTGTATGTTGTGTAGGATTGAGGATCCTACTGTACCCTTTTTATATCTTTATTTAATATTAAGCTGTAAAGTTTTTTAAATAAAATATAAAAAAAAAATTGTATATTCTGTACATATCTATTTAGAATACAGTTATATTTTTATAGTAGTAGTTTAAATAACCTGTGAAGAGGGTTGGTGAAAGGATATCAGAGACACTGAGGATGATCAGTCATGATGTAAGTATTATCCTAGACAGATTAGGCCATTAAGTAAAAAGTTACCCCACACTAGAACATGTAGTGAGAACCTTACTATCAAAGTAATATGGGACATAACAACACGACAATCACACTAACACACGAAGATAAAGGAGCCAGTATATATATAGGAGCGGAGGACAAGTACGGGACAAAGAGAGGAAGAAAGAAGTGGAGAAATTGTGGTAGAGATAATGCTGGTATTAATAATAATAATAATAGTAATAATAATAATAATAGTAGTAATAGTAGTAGTAATAGTAGTAGTGGTAGTAGTAGTGGTAGTAGTAGTAGTAGTAGTAGTAGTAGTAGTAGATAGCAGTAGTAGTAGAAGCAGAAGTTGAGTAAGTCTAAGGGTCTGAGCCTAAATACACCAAAAAATCGAAAAAATATGAAAAATGAGTTAATCTTACCGAAAAATAGAGCAAAAATCTGGCAACATTTTGGTGTGCGCCTCGTCTCTGTACGATAATTACATATAAAGCTATCGTAATTATAACAATGGTAACTACGTCATCAGCGCGGCCCAGCTAACCATAACAATACCACGTGCTCCAGCGCGACTCGCTTCATAAAACAGTATCACAGGTATTTTTTTTCCTTTTTTTTGGTGTATTTTTTAGCTAGATCTTCTAAATAGTAACTGGCAACATCAGGTTAGCTGTGAGAAGGAGCTGCTCACACCATATCAAGTCAGTGCCGACTGGAAGTCTGAAGAGAGAGGGGGTGTGTCACTTTGTTGACAGCTGACTACCCTTGGGACGTTACTTTTTGCCTTTCATTGTATACATTTTTGGTACACAATGCCTGCAAAGGAGAAACAGTTTGCCAAGAACATTAGCCACAAGAGGAAAAGGCACATAGAAGCAATGATAAGGTCTATACAAGCAAAGTGAGCAGCAGCTGCTGTGGTGGTGACGCCGCCACGATGCTAGTACCACCTCCCTCCTCTCAAGACCTGTCCTTGTTCACTGCTACTGAACTATTGGATATTTCATGTTCAGAAACAAGTTAGACAAAATATAGGAGCCCCGCAAATATGCCCACCTCCACCACGGCTGCTACTACCACAACTACTACCTCCACTGCTGCTACTACCACAACTACTACCTCCACTGCTGCTACTACCACAACTACTACCTCCACTGCTGCTACTACCACAACTACTACCTCCACTGCTGCTACTACCACAACTACTACCTCCACTGCTGCTACTACCACAACTACTACCTCCACTGCTGCTACTACCACAACTACTACCTCCACTGCTGCTACTACCACAACTACTACCTCCACTGCTGCTACTACCACAACTACTACCTCCACTGCTGCTACTACCACAACTACTACCTCCACTGCTGCTACTACCACAACTACTACCTCCACTGCTGCTACTACCACAACTACTACCTCCACTGCTGCTACTACCACAACTACTACCTCCACTGCTGCCTGGAGGACATTAGATAATCATGTGTCCACCTACATCCAGTCATAGCGTACGTAATTATTAGGTTTTTGGTATATTTTATATTGGTATGTTATAAAATCATATATGGGTGCAATTACATGTACTGTACATAATCACTGTGAATAATCACTGGAATAATCACTGGAATATCACTGGAATAGGCATTTTGAGATTCCCATTTCGTTCTTTTCAGATGATTGGGAGGATTTTCAGATTGCCGGCCACCATAGAACTTCAGATAAAGGATCTTCATGGTACTCAGAATAATGCTATATACCGTTCTACTCTCAATAAAGTATAAGGCACTATTTTATATTTTACCCACTGTATAATAATGTTCACATGTATTGTTGATTTTTTTCAACAAGTGAATTATTGTAATTTTTCTGGGTAAAACCATATTATGAACCGATCATTCTGAATTCAAAAGTATTCATGGGAAGCTGTTGATTGTAATGGAGCTGTCATTGGTAATATTTTACAAAGTTATTCAGGGACCCTGTTATGGACTTGTAATGGAGTTGTCTGGGTAAAAATTTTACAAAAGTTATTCAAGGGGAGCCTTTTGACTTGTAATGGAGTTGTCTTGGTAATAATTTACAAAAGTATTTAGGGAGCTGTTTGACTTTGTAATGGAGTGTCTTGTGTATAATTTTAAAATTATTCAGGGGAGCCTGTTTGACTTTGTAATGGAGTTTCTGGTAAAAT
>NW_026464782.1:0-12130 GCF_026875155.1 Cherax quadricarinatus
GGATGTCCCCTCTCAGGTTCTTTTTTTAAGTGGAGTACCTCTCAGCGCTTTTTTTTTTGGGGATTGCCCCCAGCTGCTTATTTTAATGGAGTAGCCTCTCAGCTGTCTTATTTTAAGTTGGATGTACCCTCTCAGCTGTCTTATTTTAAGTGGATGTACCCTCTCAGCTGTCTTATTTTAAGTGGATGTGCCCTCTCAGCTGTCTTATTTTAAGTGGATGTGCCCTCTCAGCTGTCTTATTTTAAGTGGATGTGCCCTCTCAGCTGTCTATTTTAAGTGGATGTGCCCTCTCAGCTGTCTTATTTTAAGTGGATGTGCCCTTTCAGCTGTCTTATTTTTTCCTACCCTCTGATAGAAATAAAAATAGATAACGCTAATTTCTTTCTGAAAACTTTAATTTTTACGGCACAAAAGAACATAAAAGTGAAGCAGATTAATGCCACAGTTATGATTAAGAATTTAATTTTTATTGAATTATAAGGAGAAAAAATTATATTTGTCGTGGAAAGCGACTGTTTGTTTTGTTTTTAATGTTCATTGTTAATGATGAAATTATGTTCTTTTTTCTTAGAAAAGTCTCATGCAGATCCTCACTTTTATTAAGACAGTTTTCCAGCTTTTGTTTTATGTGTTGAAAAAGTTGTCTCATGTAAATAGGTTGTGGTAAATGGCACAAGATTCTACAAAAGTTGTTTCTGCTGAGAGAACGATTGAGTTCTAATAATGGTACAATTAACGACAAATGTTGGGTATAAGGACACAGATGCAACTAATGTGGCATCTTATTGTGGCAATTTGTCAAGCTGTTATGGTTTGACAAAACTCCTGGAGAGCGAAACGTTGCCACATTAAAATGTCACAGTTGCATCTGTGTCCTTTTACATAAAGATCTGAGCTGTGCACACCAGAAGTTTTCTACTTCTTGTAATTGATTCTAATTATTGTTTGTTCCGTGCCGCCGGGGAACTATAGGTACCCATCGCGACCCACTACTAGAGTTGAAGGTTGGTGGCCAGCAATCACCCAGAGAGCTACAATAAATACTATCATTGTGAACTCAGATACAATGTAAAAACAAATGTTGTTTGTTATAACTTAAATTTAGTCCATAGAAGATGTGGTCTTGAGGAGGTAAGAATAAATCTACTGTTAAAGCTCCTGGGTAGAAGGAAGGAGTTCAATTGGGTTACAATTGGTGCCTGTGATGAATGCTATACAGTATTACTTCCGAATCCTTCGTATTAGAGACCTGGGTTAGCCTAGACGGTAGAGCATCAACTGTCTGTTTATGGACCACGTTTCGAGCCCCTCATCCACCCTTATGTTTATTCTATCATTTGATGCGAACGAAATCTGCTTAAGACTGTTAATGTTTTCTAAGACTCGTAAGCAAGTGAAATAACAGAACAGAACTATTAACCTATATAACTCCTCACCCCCCCCCCTCCCATCTTTGTCTGTCTTGTCTCCAGAATGGTATATAAAAATTTTCCATGACTGGATACTTAGGCTCACTCAGAGGATCATTCAGCCTCCGACACAGGCAGTTCATCTCAGCGTGAGCAAGAGACTTCTCTTCCGCTTGGCCAACCTTCAATAGCTGGCGACAAGCAATGGGGGAACCACAAAGGAACCACAAGGAACACGGAATGAGATTAACAGTTAGTCGCAGCTGCAGGAGCATGAGAAGGAAGAAGAGAAGAAGAAGAAAAGAAGAAGAAGAAGAAGAAGAAGAAGAAGAAGAAGAAGAAGAAGAAGAAAGAAGAAAGAAGAAGAAGAAGAAGATGAAGAAGAAGAGAAGAAAAGAAGAAAGAAGAAGAAAAAGAAGAAGCAGAGAAAGATAACAATAAGAAGAAAAAGAAGAAATGGACAAGAACAAGTAAAAGAAGAAATGAACACTAATAAGAAAAAGAACAATATGAAGAAAAAGATTAAAAGGAAGAAAATTAAGAAAATGAAGAAGATAGAGAAGAAGAGTGAAGAAAAAGGAAGGGGGAAAAAGAAGAGAAAGAAGAACAAGAAACCATGTATTAATCGAAGTGACCCGTGTAATAATTTCCTCTCTCCTCTCTTCATGTCCTTCTGAAGGAGACCAAGACGAGAGATGAAACTGACTGACGGAATATGAATAAAAGAATGAAAACATCTCATATTCCGTCGGCAGTTAGTCAAAGATTATTAACATGCCATCACCGACGAGTCCGGTTAACATGTTAAATTAGATCAGGTTACCACAATTACCTAAGTCCAGCATATAAGACTGAAACTCGTTTATATCAACAATTACCTAAGTTGAGCATAAGGGATTGCAACTCGTTTATCAACAAACACCTATGATGAGCATAAGGGATTGCAACTCGTTTATCAACAAACACCTATGATGAGCATAAGGGATTGCAACTTGTTTATCAACAAACACCTATGATGAGCATAAGGGATTGCAACGCGTTTATCAACAAATACCTAAGTTGAATATATAAGACTGCAGCTCGTTTATCAACAAATACGTATATAAGTTGAGAATATAAAACTGCAACTCGTTTATCAGTGTTGGTTAATATCTGTTTACGGTTGGGCAACTGACTTGCTGGTCCAGGAGACTCGACAGGACACGTGACATTGTTTATCCTGAAGCAGAGCAACTCCAGGGAATGTTAGGAATGAAACACACCACTTTAAGTGAATGTTCGGAATGAAACACAGCACTTTAAGTGAATGTTCGGAATGAAACACACCACTTTAAGTGAATGTTCGGAATGAAACACACCACTTTAAGTGAATGTTCGGAATGAAACACAGCACTTTAAGTGAATGTTCGGAATGAAACACAGCACTTTAAGTGAATGTTAGGAATGAAACACACCACTTTAAGTGAATGTTCGGAATGAAACACAGCACTTTAAGTGAATGTTCGGAATGAAACACAGCACTTTAAGTGAATGTTCGGAATGAAACACAGCACTTTAAGTGAATGTTCGGAATGAAACACACCACTTTTAGTGAATGTTCGAAATGAAACACACCAGTTTAAGTGAATGTTCGGAATGAAACACAGCACTTTAAGTGAATGTTCGGAATGAAACACAGCACTTTAAGTGAATGTTCGGAATGAAACACAGCACTTTAGGTGAATGTTCGGAATGAAACACACCAGTTTAAGTGAATGTTCGGAATGAAACACAGCACTTTAAGTGAATGTTCGGAATGAAACACACCACTTTAAGTGAATGTTCGGAATGAAACACACCACTTTAAGTGAATGTTCGGAATGAAACACAGCACTTTAAGTGAATGTTCGGAATGAAACACAGCACTTAAGTGAATTTCGGAATGAAACACACCACTTTAAGTGAATGTTCGGAATGAACAACAGCACTTTAAGTGAATGCTCGGAATGAAACACAGCACTTTAAGTGAATGTTCGGAATGAAACACAGCACTTTAAGTGAATGCTCGGAATGAAACACAGCACTTTAAGTGAATGTTTGGAATGAAAACACACCACTTTAAGTGAATGTTCGGAATGAAACACACCACTTTAAGTGAATGTTCGGAATGAAACACACCACTTTAAGTGAAGTTTCGGAATGAAACACACCACTTAAGTGAATGTTCGGAATGAAACACAGCACTTTAAGTGAATGCTCGGAATGAAACACAGCACTTTAAGTGAATGTTCGGAATGAAACACAGCACTTTAAGTGAATGCTCGGAATGAAACACAGCACTTTAAGTGAATGTTTGGAATGAAACACACCACTTTAAGTGAATGTTCGGAATGAAACACACCACTTTAAGTGAATGTTCGGAATGAAACACACCACTTTAAGTGAATGTTCGGAATGAAACACACCACTTTAAGTGAATGTTCGGAATGAAACACAGCACTTTAAGTGAATGTTCGGAATGAAACGCAGCACTTTAAGTGAATGCAAAGAGAAAAAGTAACACTTTTAAACGATGCTAGGAGTGCAACTCAGTAGCAACATGGAGCGCAACTCAGTAGCAACATGGAGTGCAACTCAGTAGCAACATGGAACGCAACTCAGTAGCAACATGGAGTGCAACTCAGTAGCAACATGGAGCGCAACTCAGTAGCAACATGGAGTGCAACTCAGTAGCAACATGGAGCGCAACTCAGCAGCAACATGAAACGCAAACTCAGTCAAATGAAGCAACATGAAAACGCAACTCAGTAGCAACATGGAGCGCAACTCAGTAGCAACATGGCCTCAAGCCGCAACTCAGTAGCAACATGAAACGCAACTCAGCAGCAACATGGAGCGCAACTCAGTAGCAACATGAAACGCAACTCAGTAGCAACATGGAGCGCAACTCAGTAGCAACATGGAACGCAACTCAGTAGCAACATGAAACGCAACTCAGTAGCAACATGAAACGTAACTCAGTAGGAACATGGAGCGCAACTCAGTAGCAACATGGAGCGCAACTCAGTAGCAACATGGAACGCAACTCAGTAGCAACATGGAGCGCAACTCAGTAGCAACATGGAGCGCAACTCAGTAGCAACATGGAACGCAACTCAGTAGCAACATAGAACGCAGGTCAGTAGCAACATGGAGCGCAACTCAGTAGCAACATGGAACGCAACTCAGTAGCAACATAGAACGCAGGTCAGTAGCAACATGGAGCGCAACTCAGTAGCAACATGGAACGCAACTCAGTAGCAACATGGAACGCAACTCAGTAGCAACATAGAACGCAGCTCAGTAGCAACATGGAGCGCAACTCAGTAGCAACATGGAACGCAACTCAGTAGCAACATGGAACGCAACTCAGTAGCAACATGGAACGCAACTCAGCAGCAACATGGAACGCAACTCAGCAGCAACATGGAACGCAACTCAGTAGCAACATGGAACGCAACTCAGCAGCAACATGGAACGCAACTCAGCAGCAACATGGAACGCAACTCAGCAGCAACATGGAACGCAACTCAGCAGCAACATGGAACGCAACTCAGCAGCAACATGGAACGCAACTTAGCAGCAACATGGAACGCAACTCAGTAGCAACATGGAACGCAACTCAGTAGTAATATAGAACGCAACTCAGTAGCAACATGGAACGCAACTCAGTAGCAACATGGAACGCAACTCAGTAGTAATATAGAACGCAACTCAGTAGCAACATGGAACGCAACTCAGTAGCAACATGGAACGCAACTCAGTAGTAATATAGAACGCAACTCAGCAGCAACATGGAACGCAACTCAGCAGCAACATGGAACGCAACTCAGCAGCAACATGGAACGCAACTCAGCAGCAACATGGAACGCAACTCATAGCAACTGGACCAACTCAGTAGTAATTAACGCAACTCAGTAGCAACATGGAACGCAACTCAGTAGCAACATGAACCAACTCGTAGTAATATAGAACGCAACCTCAGTAGCAACATGGAACGCAACTCAGTAGCAACATGGAACGCAACTCAGAATAGGAACGCAACTCAGTACAACATGAACGCAACTCAGTAGTCAAATAGAACGCAGCTCAGTAGCAACATGAGCGCAACTCAGTAGCAACATGGAACGCAACTCAGTAGTAATATAGAACGCAACTCAGTAGCAACATGGAACGCAACTCAGTAGCAACATGGAACGCAACTCAGTAGCAACATGGAACGCAACTCAGTAGACATGGAACGCAACTCAGTAGCAACATGAACGCAACTCAGTAGCAACATGGAACGCAACTCAGTAGCAACATGGAGCGCAACTCAGTAGCAACATGGAACGCAACTCAGTAGCAACATGGAACGCAACTCAGTAGCAACATGGAACGCAACTCAGCAGCAACATGGAACGCAACTCAGTAGCAACATGGAACGCAAACTCAGCAGCAACATGGAACGCAACTCAGCAGCAACATGGAACGCAACTCAGTAGCAACATGGAACGCAACTCACAGCAACATGGAACGCAACTCAGTAGCAACATGGAGCGCAACCAGTAGCAACAGGGAAACGCAACTCAGTACAACATGGAACGCAACCATAGCAACAGGGAAACGAAACTCATAGCAACAGGGAACGCAACCAGTAGCACATGGAACGCAACTCAGTAGTAATAAGAACGCAACTCAGTAGCAACAGGAACGAAACTCAGTAGAAACAGAACCCAAAACTCAGTACAACATGGAACGCAACTCAGTATAATATAGACGAACTCAGTAAAATATAAAACGCAACTCAGTAGCAACATGGAACGCAACTCATAGAATAAGAACGAAAATCAGTACAATGGAACCAACTCAGTAGCAACATGGAACCAGCTCATAGCAACAGGGAAAAAGCAACTCATAGAAACATGGAACGCAATCAGAAAACAACAGGGAACGCAACTCAGTAGTAACATGAACGAAAACTCATAGCAACAGGAACGCAGCTCATGAAACATGGAACGCAATTCAAAGCAACATGGAACCCAACTCAGTAGCAACATGGAACCAACTCATAGCAACAAGAACGCGGGTCAGTACAACAGGGAGCGCAATCAGACAACAGGGAAAACGCAACTCGTACAACAGGAGCGCAACTCAGTAGCAACAGGAACCCAAAACCATAGCAACATGGAACGCAACTCAGAGTAATATAAACGCAACTCAGTAGCAACAGGAACGCAACCATAGCAACAGGGCCCAAACCAGTAGAAACGGGAACGCAACCATTAGCAACATGGAACGCAACTCATAGCCAGGAACCAACTCAGTAGCAACAGGGAAACCAACCGTAGCAAACAGGAACGCACTCAGTACAACGGAACCAACTCAGTAGCAACAGGAACGCAACTCAGTATAATATAGAACCAACTCAGTAGAAACAGGGAACGAAAACCCCCAAAAAGCAACATGGAACGCAACCAGTACACATGGAACGCAACTCAAGAAATATGGAACCAACTCAGTAATATAGACCGCAACTCAGTATAATATAGAACGAAACTCAGTAGCAACAGGGAAACCAATCGTAGAATATAGAACGCAACCAGTATAATAGAACGCAACTCAGTAGCAAATGGAACGCAACTCATACAACAGGAACGCAACCATAGAAAAGGGGAACGCAACTCATACAATAGGGAACGCAACTCAGTAGTAATATAGCCCCAACCAGAAAGTAATATAGAACGCAACTCAGTAGCAACAGGGAAACCAACTCATAGAAATATAAACGCAACTCAGTACAACATGGAACGAAACTCAGTAGAAACATGGAAGCAGTCAGTAGCAACAGGGAACGCAACTCAGTAGCAACAGGAAAACGCAACTCAGTAGCAACATGAACGCAACCAGTAGTAACATGGAACGCAACCCGTAGCAACATGGAACGCAGCTCATACAACATAACCCAAAACTCAATAGCAACATGGAACGCAACTCATACAACATGGAACGCAACTCTAAGTTATAGAGTTAGTAAGGAGCCAACACACCCAAAAAGGGGGATTCTTAGATTCCCCGTGCTCAGGTTTAATGTCCAAACGGGGGTGCGGCCCCAAAAAGGACCCTGTATGCTTGCTCCCTTTGCACATCCGAATCGCTGCGCGAAACAGCTCCACCCCCTTTCGACCCCATTGGGGCGGGGTTTTGTGGAAACCCCAAAGGGGCCCAAAAATTTCCCCTCCGATCCCCAGGGGGCGAGGAAGGGGGCCCCAAACCCTGGGACACGGTCCTAGAAATGAGGGGGATTTAAAACCCTTTCCATGGCAGACTTTGTCGAGACACTCCCCCACGACGGGGAGCCAAGACGGGGCTCCTCTTGGTAAAGGCCCTGACCGGCGACATACCGGGAACTACAACAATACCCACAAATACAGTCAAAGAAAACTGCAATTCGGCCCCTTAACCGACAATTACTGACCCCAATAAGTAATGCATCTCATCGCTACCGGGTAAACCCAAAAAATTAACTCACAATAAAGATTTTAGAAAATGAGACGAGGAGGAAGGAAACAGCCGAATGGGGCTGGCAGCTGACATGTGCCCCGATTGGCTCCCAGGGTGGGTCCCCTTCAAATCCTTCTCTCTTTTTCTCTCTCCTCCATTTTATTAAAAATTTTTTGCAAGAAACTTTTTCATTTTATTCGGCATTTTTTTGAAAAATTGATGCGGGGATGACGGTAGGAACCGGAACCACCGGCCTGTATATAGGTATGATAAAATAATAAAAAATGTATATTAAAAATTTAATATTATATTTTTATAAAATAAAATAATAATAAAATAATTTTGAATTTTATTATTTTTATTTCTATTTTTAATTTTTATTATTTTATTATTATTTTTACTGTAATTACATACAAAGGGGGGCGAAAATCTATTTTAGCAGGGATAATAACTGTCTGATTAAAATTTTAAGGGGAAAACGAGAGTGAAGGCAGGGGATGAGCCCCTGAACTTGATTGGGTTTTCTCACAAAAAAAATTACATAGCGGGAAATTAATTATGAGGGCCAACAAAGCCACGATCATATGGTAGCAAACTTTAAATACCTGTGGGAAAGGGGGAAAGGAGGGAAAAAAGGGAAGAACCAACGAAAATGGGAAACAATAAAGGTGAATAATAACATCGATTTTTTTTTTTGTGAGAAATTTAAATGGGAAAGGGGTCGGAAGGGAGAGACGAACAAAAAATTATGGGGGGAATAGAAATATGATGACAAAAGAAAAAGGGTTTAATTCATACCAAGCATGTGGGGCCTAATTTTACCCCTGTGTATTTTTATTTGTAACTGATTATAAAACTCATCGAGAGCGAAACGTTGCCACAATAAATTCACATTAATTCACATGTGTCCTTTACCTAAATACTCCATGGTACTGAGGAAAGTAACAAAAACAACTATTTCTCCAGTAGGAAAGGTATTTAACTAACTTCCATCAGGACAGCTCCCGAAAATAAAAAAATGGCAAAAGTTGTTCCTTACATAAAAAACATGGACAGACAAGAGGGCCCGTTACAGTCCTAAACCCCCTAAGGAACACATTTTTCTTTACGGGAAAAAAATTTAATTTTGGGAGGGGGAAAAACCTTCTTCCGAATTTTTTGGAATTCACGACAATCACAATAATAAAAAAAAAAAGACGGGTTAGGTCGACTGCATTTTTTTTTTTTTCAAATGAGAAAAACATTTTTATTTAATACCACATCAGAAAATAGTCTAGAAAAAAGAGAAACAAACCGGTTAAAAGGCAGAGAGCTCCAATGGTTAAAAGGAATACCAAATGACAAAGGGAGAGATAACGTAAGTATGAGACGATGAATGGGGAAAAAATAAGAGTGGGGTTCCCCAAGGGTCAGTATTAGGGCCCCTAAAATGTTCCTGATACAACATAATTACCAACCAGAAGGATTAAAATCGTATGTGACTCTTCCGTTTACCGATGTTTTAAAAATAAAGAAAAAAAAAACAGGAGAGGGTAGAGATGAACCCCCGGGGACCTCAACAACTACAGATGTGGGCAAAAAAAGTGATTTTTCGAGTTCAACTCACCCCAAAAGCTGGTCATGCTTTTGATAGAGAAGGGTTTCTAACACTGAATACAACATGGGGGGAGAAAAGGTATATCAGGGAGTAAAAAGAAATGGTTTAACAAAACACCTACCCAACTCCAGATGCGCATAGAAACCGCTAAAACAGCGGGACATAAAAATTACCAAACCTAAAAATAAATTAGGAACTGAACGAACAATTATGCCCGTTACCGATATGTGGCCCAGCGGAGCCTACACCTCTTCAAGCATTAAAAAAAAAAAGGGTTTAGAGTTTTGCAACCAGACTAAAACTGAGAGGGAATGCATGTGAAAAACTCTACAGAACTGAAACCCGACGATTTAGACTAAAAAGGGGCAAAAGGGCATAATAAAAACGTAGAAAATCTTTAAAAGGAAATTTAAAAGGGGTGACAGGGGCAAAAAAAGAGACCCGGGTGAGTGGGACACAACGAAAGCTGAAGACACAGATGAGCCAAGGGGTTTTAAGGGGGAATGACTTTAACGGGCAGTGATGGAGGCAAATTCAATACACAACTTCGAGAGTAGATATGATAAGGCTCAGGAGGTCAATTCATTGATGCAAATCATGGGTGATTAGGACGCAAGACCAGTATCAACCCTCGAAAACACAAATTTCATTCTCCCCTCTGTCTCTCTCTCTGTCTCTCTCTCTGTCTGTCTCCTCTCTCTGTCTGTCTGTTTTTCTCTCTCTCTCTCCTTCCTCTCTCTCTCTCTCCTCTTCCTCTCCTCTCCTCTCTCTCCCCCCCCTTCTCTGTCCCCTGCTCTCTCTCCTCTCTCCTTCCCTCCCCTTCTCTCTCTCTCCCTCTCTCCTCCCTCTCCTCTCCCCTCCCCTTCTCCCTGCTCTGTCTCTGTCTGCTGTCTCTCTTCTCTCTCTCTCTCTCTCCTCTCTCTCTCTCTCTCCCCTCTCTTCTCTCTCCCCTCTCTCTCCTCTCTCTCTTCTCTCCTCCCCTTTCCCCCTCCCCTTTCTCTGTCTCTGTCTCTCCCCTCTCTCCCTCTCCTCTCTCTCTCTCTCCTCTCTCTCTCTCTCCCCTCTCATCTCCCCTCTCTCTCTCCCCTCTTTTCCTCTCTCTCTCTCTCTCTCTCTCCTCTCCCCCCCTCTCCTCTCCCCCCCCCTTTCTCTGTCTCTGTCTCTGTCTCTCTCTCTCTCTGTCTCTTCTCTCTCTCTCTCTCTGTCTCTCTCTGTCTCTGCCCTCTGTCTCTCTCTCTCTCTGTCTCTGTCTCTCACTGTCTCTGTCTGTCTGTCTGTCTGTCTCTTCTTTTCTCTCTCTCTTCTCTCTCTCCTCTCTCCCTCCCTCTCTCTCTCCTCTTCTCTTCTCTCCTCTCCTCTCCTCTCCCCTCCCCCCCCTTTCTCTGTCTCTGTCTCTGTCTCTGTCTCTCCTCTCTCTCTCTCTCTCTCTCTCTCTATCTCTCCTCTCTCTATCCCCTCCCCCCTCTCTCTCTCCTCTTCTCTCTCTCTCTCTCTCTCTCTCTCTCTCTCTCTCTCTCTCCCTCCCCCCCCTCTCTCTCTTTCTTTACAGATGGTTTTTAACAAGGTTAGGTAAGAATTCCTAACTTTATTTCCCAAGCTAAGAGCTGTTACCTATATCCCCCTGATTCGAAAGCTTTTTAATTGTTATGAAACATACAGACATGGGACAGGATGAAGCTGAACCATTTGTTGGCCAGTGATTTCATATGATCAACTGACTTTAATTCGTAGATATCATTATGTTTTACGAACATGCTGCAGACTTGAATCATCCTAGGGAAAAAATGATCTCAGATAGTGATGTTCTGGAAAAGGGAACAGTCAGAGTTTAGTTGCTGTTTTCTGTCCTCGGGAGTGCACCAAGTGTGGTACTTTGACAATATTGGCCTTGTACATAAAAAATAAAGGCCACCCACATTCCTCCTTTGAAGGCTCTGCTGACATGACAAATCTATCCAATTGGGTCCAGCAGAGATGAGCCGTCTTGCTTTGGGTTCCCCATTCTGTCAAGAAGTCGCAGATGAAATGGAGGACAGGCAATCCAAGAAAGTAGAGCATACTCAAGGTACGACTGTAAACTACTGTTTGACAGATGCAGGTTCCTGGCAGCCTTATTTGCAAGATATAAACATGGTAAAAAAAACTCTCCCATTCATTATTACCACTGCTCCAGCATTACCATCATGGTGCCTAGAGACTAAACATCATTTGTGTTTTCTCAGGAGCAAATATTACCCCCTCATCATTTACCCCAGGCTGATATACCTCTTTACTGGTGACTGATGTAACTTAGAGTACCTGGCATTTCCTTTCTTGTATAAGTAAATGTCAGAGTACAGTCATCTGCAATGCAGGGATCTGAGATGAGTTGGAGACGGTCACTGAAGAATACGTTCCATATCAAAGGCCCAAGCAACGCTCCTGGGCAGCTGTCTCATCCCCTCCCCTGTCTGTCCTCCTCTCCTCAATCTCCTCTCTCTCTCTCTCTCCTCATCTTCCCTTCTCCTCTCTCCTCCTCACTCTCCCTCCTCTCTCTCTCCCCGCTCTCTCTCTCCTCTTTATCCTCTCTCTTTCACAGGGTTTAACAAGTTGGGTAAGGGTTCCAACTTTTTTAAAAAAAAAG
>NW_026464783.1:0-14125 GCF_026875155.1 Cherax quadricarinatus
AGGAATTTTTCCCCACCTTGAAAATAGACTCAAATTTCAAAAATTTACAACAAATTTCCAAAAAAAAATCCTAGAACGTAGGCATACTATCGAAGATACGGTACTATGTTCCACAGTCAGCCCTCCTGACCCTATATCACTCACTTATATACCCCTATCTCATCTATGGAATTTGTGCATGGGGCTCAACAACAATAAACCATTTCAGACCACTAATCACCCAACAAAAGGCTTCAGTCAGAATGATAACAAATTCCCACTACAGACAGCCACACTCCACCAATATTCAAAACTCGAACCCTACTCACAATACAAAACATCCATACTTATTACTGCACCTATTACATACATAGAACACTTAACTCTGACATAAACCCTCCCCTCAAACATCTCCTTACCAACCTCAACAGAACACATGAGCATTACACAAGGCACAGATCACTCTTTGATGTTCCTCGTGTTCATCGCATGCTATGCAAAAACTCAATGCACATAAAAGGCCCTAAAATCTGGAATTCATTACCTGTGGATATAAAAGAAACACTGTCTGTTTATAAATTCAAGTATCTTCTCAAAAATCACTTACTCACCCACAACTAAATAAATACTGAATAATTGTATCTCATAAATTGTATCTCATATATGTATCTCATTATTGTATCTCATAAATGTCAACCTGTGACCCAATCAAACTTTGTTACTATTTAACTTCATTACCTAACATAATACTCCATTCTACTGATTACACAGCAACACAGTAAATGACCATATGACCTGTCTTTGTAATACTCATTTGTACTAAATTGTTATCTGTTTTACAATAATTTTTGTACCACAGAATATATCATTGCTTAGTTAATCTTAAGTTAATTTTAAGCTGCTTGTAATGCTCTGCATACAAGGGGCTTTGGCATGCTGCACTTTAAAAATTGTATTCCTTGTACTTCTCTGTATCATGTTCAAATAAATAAATAAATAAATAAATAAATAAAATAGTACTGTTGTTTTTTTACAAAATATCTGGATTATTCTTACCGAAGAGGAGTGCTTTGATGCTGGTGATGGCCTCTTGATCCAAGGAATTGGATTTATTCTCCTATTCCTTGGATCGAATTTCATTGCCTCCCATTAGAAAGGACTATATCACCCCTACAAATTTAGATCTTTCCCTTGATTAAAATAGAATAAGTCTTACCGGCATCACAATATTTAATGGCTGATGCATCGTATGAAATGAGTGAAAAGATTTTTGGGTGTAGGCTGTGTTAGGTTGGATTGTGTGCAGTAACTGGAAAATGCCTCTTCTGGTCTGCTTGAAACTTACTGACATACATATATTTACTAACTTACACCTAGAAGCTGATATGTATGCTGCTAACCTCTGGCCCAACTCTTGGGCATAGTCTTCCTCCACAGATCCTTCAAGACTAAGATGTTTATTACCTGCTCCTAAGCTGAGGAACTGAATATCTTTTATTCTGCTATAAATAAAGGTAACCAAATGTTGTATTTGTGTCTAATTCTTAATCTTGTTGGTACTACACGCATCAGAGTCGGGAGGATCAGCAAACACAATCACCCATAGAACCACCCACATAACACCACAGCCACACAAATTAACCCATAACAAACCACACTCCGCACTCACAATTGCCACCCCTCACCAACACAAACCCCACCTACACAGCAGCCTCCCATGGTATCCTGTCAGGTCTTCTACTCCCCCAGCTCCACAAACCCCCCAGAATGCAGTTTTGGATAAGATGCTGAAGGTATGGTACACCAACGCAGACGGAATAACGAATAAGTGTAAGGAGTGAGACGAAAGAATCATGGAGGCATCCCCAGACATCACAGCACTCACGGAAACCAAGATCACAGGAATAATAACAGACATGATCTTCCCAACCGAATATCAAATCATGAGGAAAAATAGAGGGAACAGAGGGTAAGGAGGACTTGCACTGCTCATCAAAAACCAGTGGAGTTTTGAGGAGTTGGAAGGAGTGGACAGAAGGGAAGCAAGGGACTACATAGTAGAAACACTTCAGACTGGGGGGTTCCAAGGTGGTGATTGCCTATATGTACACCCTGATGGTGATTGCAGTTATGTACAACCTGGAGGTGATTGCAGTTATATACAACCTGCCACTGAATAGGAGGAGGCCAATACGACAAGAACAACAGAGCAATGGTAGATGCACTAAATGATGCAGGGCAAAGTTACTAGTTGTGGGTGATTTCAATCGCAAGCATATTGACTTGAAAAACCTGGAACCACATGGGGAACCAGAAATGTGGAGGGCTAAGATGATGGAGGTGGTACTGGAAAAACTTCAAGCATTAACATGTTAAGAATGCTACCAGAGAGAGAAGAGAGGATGAACCAGCAAGGCTGGAAATCATATTCACCTTGAGTAGTTCAGACATTGGGAACCTCACATTTGAAAGGCCCCAAGGAGCGAGTGATCACGTGGACCTGAGCTTCAAATACATTGTAAAGTTAAAAGCAGAAAGGGAAGCAGTATGAGTAGGACTGGAGAAACCAAATTATAAAAGAGGGGACTACACAGGCATGAGAAATTTCCTGCATGAGGTACAGTGGGAAAGAGAACTGGTGTGAAAAACAGTAAATGTTGGAATACGAGACTGCAAAATGCAAGGAGGCAGAGGAGAGGTCCTTACTCAAGGGCAACAGAAACAATGGGAAGAACAGAACGAGCTCTTGGTTCTCATAAAGGTGTAGAGAGACCAAAATTAAATGCGCTAGAGAATGGAAAAAGTATAGAAGACAGAGGGCCCAGGAAAATAAGGAGATTAGTCAAAGAGCCAAAAACGAACATACATGGATAAGGAGGGAGGCCCATCGCCAGTACGAGAATGACACAGCATCAAAAGCCGAGTCTAACCCACAACCACATCAAAAGGAAAACAACAATCAAGGACCAGGTAATCAGGATGAAGAAGGAAGGAAGGAAGGAAGGAAGATCACAAGAAATGAGAAAGAAGCGTGTGAAGAGCTCAACACGATATTTAATAAGGAAGTATTTTCAGAGACAGAAAGGACATCAACAAACTACAGCGTTAGGATACAACAACAAGTGCTGGACACACTAAACATAACCGAGGAAGAAGTAAAGAGGCTGCTAAGTGAACTAGATGCCTCAAAGGCGGTGGGAACAACCATCTCTCCATGGGTCCTGATAGAGGGAGCAGAAGCACTGTGTGTACCACTAACAATAATGTTCAACACAAATATCAAATCAGGGCAATTATCTGAGGTGTGGAAGACAGCAAATATAATCCCAATTTTTAAGAAATGAGACAGACAGGCAGCATTAAACTACAGACCGGTGTCACTGACATGTGCAGTATGTAAAGTCATGGAGAAGCTTATCAGAAGAAGAGTTGCGGAGCACCTAAAACTAAAAGAGGAATGAGCTTATTCACGATATCCAGCACAGTTTCAGGGAAGGAAAATCCTGTTACAAACACTCTGGACTTTTACAAGGTGACTGAAGTAAGACAAGAGCGAGAGAGAGGTGAGTAAACTGCATATTCTTGGACTGTAAGAAGGCTTTCGACACAGATCCGCAAAAGAGATTAGTGCAAACGCTAGAGTCGCAGGCAGGAATAAGAGGAAAGGCACTGCACTGATCAAACAATACCAGACAGAAAAGAAACAGAGTGATGATACATGATGAAGTGTGAAAGTGGGCGCCTGGAACGAGTGGGATTCCACAAGGGTCAGTTCTGGTATCTGTGAATGGTATGACAGAAGGGATAGATTCAGAGGAGTCCCTGTTTGCAGACCATGTGAAGCTAATGTGGAGAATTCAAATGGATGAGGATACCTGGAGTATACCTGGAGAAGGCTTCGATGGTCAACGCCCCCGAGACCTGGTCTCAGACCAGACCTCATGGTGGATCAGGGTCTGGTCAACCAGGCTGTTACTCCTGGCCCCACACAAACTGACATACGAACCACAGCCCGGCTGGGCTGTGGATCGTATGTCAGGGCTTAACCCAGGGATTAACCCAACAGCTAGGGCGATCGTGGGACAGACATTGAGAACAGACATAGCAGGCTCTTCTGTTGGTAAGACTCCGGTGGGGTGTGCGAGGAAGACGGGACAGGCGAAGACTAGCGCTAGAGAGGAGTGTAGAAATTGAGCCAGGGCTTAACCCAGCAGCTAAGGCGAACTTGGGTCAGAAGGACGAACAGCTCAAAGGTGCCTTTCAGAGAATCCAAAGGTTATTTGTAGATAGGGTTAGGGGCAGGATCATACAAGGAGTAGAAAAATGTTGTGTTGGTTTGTGGGTCTGCGAATGTCTTCGTCAAGGAGAGAGGTAAAGTAAAAGGACACAAGTGCGACTAATGTGGGCATTTTATTGTGGTAACGTTTCGCTCTCCAGGAGCTTTGTCAAGCCCGACTAGTGATCAAAGGAACTAATTTTCACAGACGCAAGTGCCTTGAATCGGCACTAATCGCTGTTTCTAATACAATTAAACAAAACAAAGGCAGCTTCACCATCTCTGAAGTCCTTGCTTCTGCTTCAGAATTTCCACGACTACGGTGCTCTTCGCACCAGCTCCAAGGTTGAAGGACTGATTACCTCATCTTCTGTATATAGTTTTACTGTCTTCAAATTATGTCCTGGAATTTGTATTGATAAAGCCACTGGATGGCGAAACGTCTACAATGAAGATACCCAGATGTTGCGCATGTGTCTTAATTTCATCTTGTCGGTATTGTATACCATTCTTGTACAACATAGGCTAGTGTGATGGAGTTGTGGTATACAGGTGTTGGAATGTCGTTAGTGTATAAAATGTAGAGGTTTAGGGGTAGTGGACAGATCCCTGGGGTACTCCAGCACTTAGTGTGAAGTAGTCAGAGTAACAGCCTTGGAATTTGATTCTCATGATGCGGCCGTCTAGTAAGTTGCAGTGAGTAGTGAGAGGCAGGTTAACAGTTAGTGCAGAGTTTGTGTTTGAACCCTTCGTGCCAGACAGTGTCAAAAGCTTTTTCAACGTCTTTTGCGACCAGGGCTGTCCTGTTAACGAAAAGGAGAGAAGGAGGGAGTATTTATAGGCAGGAGGTGGTAGTGATAATAGTGAAGGTAGAAGGTAGTAGTGAGGAAGGGAGTATGGAAGAGGAGCTAGTCAAATGCTAAGAAAGAGGAACACCGCAAGGCAGCTAGGTAGAGGGTCAGAGCAAGAACACAGAGGGGAGGGAAAATAAATAAATAAAGAAGGAACAAATATCATATTTCCCCCTCTGTGTTCTTGCTCTTATCCTCTGTGGGCACCAGCTCCCTTGCAGTGCTCCTCTTTCTTAGTATCTGACTGGCTTCTCCACCTCCATACTACTTTCCCCACTGCTACCTTCTACCTTCACTACTTACCACTACCACCTCCTGCCTATAGTACACCCTCCTTCTCTCCTTTTCGTCCATCAGTCATCAAATCAGACAATAACTTCAACCACGTCATCGACCAACGATCTCACCTCTCTCTAATTACCCTGTGTTGGGAGTGACTTTTTCCTCAGAGTGGTGCTTACTTGACCTTCGTCTTCATCTCCATCATCAGGGTTGGTGCGTCGGTGGCTGCCTACCCAAGGGCAGGAAGCGTCCCTCTGCATTCCTGTTGCTGTCTGAAGTCTCCACGCCTCAGCCTTTATGTGTAAACTGCACGTCATACATACAGCCAGTGCTGCCTCTCCTCGCCGCTCACAACCAGTGTTGCCTCTCCTCGCCGTTCAGGGCATATACAGTTCTCCATCAAGGTACAGCTCACCTCCTTAGTGTCCTGCGCCTCCAGTGACAGACTTTTCCCAAAAAACTTTAAAGTGATAACAAAGCAAGTACGTGTGTCTACTTCACACGTACTTACCTAGCTGAGTTTCTCATAGATTTGGCCCGCCACAACTGTTTTTTCATCTTTACGTAACTAAATAATGCCTTCGATGTCTTCCACCTCCTTTTCCCCTACCCCCTCCCCTCTACCGCCCCCACCTGCCTCTACCCAGTCAAATCCTGCCTCTAAGGCCTATCTGCCTCTGCTCTTCCCAAACCCAATTCTTTCTTGCTAAACCTCAAATACTCTAATTCCGATCATGCCACTATCTGTTCTGAAAAAATTTTTTATATCAGATCACTGATGCACCTCAACTTTAGTCTTTAATTAAAAGCTAACTCAGGCTTCAAACTCCCTTTTTGACAGGTTTACCTGGAGTTTACCTGGAGAGAGTTTCGGGGGTCAACGCCCCCGCGGCCCGGTCTGTGACCAGGCTCTGGTGGATCAGCGCCTGATCAACCAGGCTGTTGCTGCTGGCTGCACGCAAACCAACGTACGAGCCACAGCCCGGCTGATCCGGAACTGACTTTAGGTGATTGTCCAGTGCCAGCTTGAAGACTGCCAGGGGTCTGTTGGTAATCCCCCTTATGTGTGCTGGGCGGCAGTTGAACAGTCTCGGGCCCCTGACACTTATTGTATGGGCTCTTAACGTGCTAGTGACACCCCTGCTTTTCATTGGGGGGATGGTGCATCGTCTGCCAAGTCTTTTGCTTTCGTAGTGAGTGATTTTCGTGTGCAAGTTCGGCACTAGTCCCTCTAGGATTTTCCAGGTGTATATAATCATGTATCTCTCCCTCCTGCGTTCCAGGGAATACAGGTTTAGAAACTCAAGCGCTCCAGTAATTGAGGTGTTTTATCTCCGTTATGCGCGCCGTGAAAGTTCTCTGTACATTTTCTAGGTCGGCAATTTCACCTGCCTTGAAAGGTGCTGTTAGAGTGCCTAGATAGAACAAGTGACCTGAAGAGTGTCATCATGGGCTTGGCCTCCCTAGTTTTGAAGGTTCCCATTATCCATCCTGTCATTTTTCTAGCAGATGCGATTGATACAATGTTATGGTCCTTGAAGGTGAGATCCTCAGACATAATCACTCCCAGGTCTTTGACGTTGGTGTTTCGCTCTATTTCGTGGCCAGAATTTGTTTTGTACTCTGATGAAGATTTAATTTCCTCATGTTTACCATATCTGAGTAATTGAAATTTCTCATCGTTGAACTTCATATTGTTTTCTGCAGCCCACTGAAAGATTTGGTTGATGTCCGCCTGGAGCCTTGCAGTGTCTGCAATGGAAGACACTGTCATGCAGATTCGGGTGTCTGCAAAGGAAGACACGGTGCTGTGGCTGACATCCTTGTCTATGTCGGATATGAGGATGAGGAACAAGATGGGGAGCTAGTACTGTGCCTTGTGGAACAGAGCTTTTCACCGTAGCTGCCTCGGACTTTACTCTGTTGACGACTACTCTCTGTGTTCTGTTAGTGAGGAAAATTATAGATCCATCGACCGACTTTTCTGTTATTCCTTTAGCGCGCATTTTGTGCGCTATTACGCCATGGTCACACTTGTCGAAGGCTTTTGCAAAGTCTGTATATATTAATCTGCATTCTTTTTGTCTTCTAGTGCATTTAGGAACTTGTCGTAGTGATCAAGTAGTTGAGACAGACAGGAGCGGACCTGTTCTAAACCCATGTTGCCCTGGGTTGTGTAACTGATGGGTTTCTAGATGGGTGGTGATCTTTGCTTCTTAGGGACCCTTTCAAAGTTTTTTATGATATGGGATGTTAGTGCTATTGGTCTGTAGTTCTTTGCTGTTGCTTTACTGCCCCCGTTGTGGAGTGGGGCTATGTCTGTTGTTTTTAGAAAAGAGGGACGACCCCCGTGTCCTGCCCTCTCCATAGGAGGGAAAAGGCCCCGTGATAGGGGCTTCTTGCAGTTCTTGATGAACACAGATTTCCCATGAGTCTGGCCCTGGGGCAGATTTGCATGGGCATGTCATTTATCGCCCTGTTCGAAGTCTTTTGGCGTCAGGATAACATCGGATAGGCTTGTGTTAATCAAATTTTGTGGCTCCTCATAAAAAAATCATTTGATCTTCGACTCTCAGTCTGGTTAGCGGCTTGCTAAAAACTGAATCATATTGGGACTTGAGTAGCTCACTCATTTCCTTGCTGTCATCTGTGTAGGACCCATCTTGTTTAAGTAGGGGCCCAATACTGGGCGTTGTTCTCGATTTTGATTTGGCATAGGAGAAGAAATACTTTGGGTTTCTTTCGATTTCATTTATAGCTTTTAGTTCTTCCCGCGATTCCTGACTCCTAAAGGATTCTTTTAGCTTAAGTTCGATGCTTGCTATTTCTCTGCTATTTCTCTGACAGGTAGTTATAGTTTAATATCTTTACTATGCACCCCATACCCATCCTGTGAGCGGTAGTCAAAAGATTACAGAGGTACATAATTGGTCCAGGGACTGGGCTCGAAATTTTGATAGCTGAACAAGTTACAAAGATAATGAACTAGATCTGGTCACAATTATGACCAAGTTACAAAGGCAATGAGCTCCAGGTAGAGCTGGTCACAATCATGACAAGTTACAAAAGTCATGAATCATAAACACGTCCATACATAGTTACAATCATGAACAAATTACAAAGTTAGTTTAGTTTAATATGTTTATTATGCACCCCATACCCATCCTGTGGGCGGTAGTCAAAAGATTACAGAGGTACATAATTGGTCCAGGGATTGGACTCCAAAGTTTTGATAGCTGAGCAAGTTACAGAGGTAATGAACTCACAATTTACAAAGGTAATGAACTCACAATTTACAAAGGTAATGAACTCACAATTTACAAAGGTAATGAACTCACAATTTACAAAGGTAATGAACTCCAGGTAAGTCTGGTCACAATCATTACAAGTTACAAAGGTATTTACAGATTACAGAGGTACGTAATGGGTCCAGGGACTGGGCCCCCAAAGTTTTAATAGCTGAACTAGGTACAAAGGTAATGAGCTCACAAGTTACAAAGGTATGAATTCTGTAGAATGGTTACTTACGTTTATACTTTGGCTACAATCATGAACAAATTATAGAGTAATGAGCAATTCACACTTCCACACCCGGTCACAACTGTAATGAATTATTGGTGCAAATATTGATTGTTGAGTCACACACACACACACACACACACACACACACACACACACACACACACACACACACACACACACACACACACACACACACACACACACACACACACACACACTTAGTTTAATATCTTTATGCACCCCATACCCATCCTGTGGGCGGTAGTCAAAGATTACAAAGGTACATAATGGGTCCAGTGACTGGACCCCAAAGTTATGATAGCTGAACTAGTTACATAGGTAATGAACTCCAGGTAGATCTGGTCACTAATCATGGCAAGTTACAGAGGTAATGAATCAGCTTCACTCCTATACATGGTTACAGTCATGAACAAATTACAAAGTAATGAACCACTGATACGTCCACACCTGGTCACAATTGTAATGAGTTATAAATACAAATATTAAGTGGATCATACACCCACACTAGCGCGCGCGCACACACATACACACACCAGGGCGCACGCACGGACATGTGCACACGAGCGTACAAATATATGCATACACACAAGGACGCACACCCACACACACACACCCAACACCACCCCACCAACACCCACACACACACACACCCTCAACACACACCCACACACACACACACACACACACACACACACACACACACACACACACACACACACACACAACACACACACACACACACACACACCACACACACACACACACGCACGCACACACACACACACCACACACACACACACACACACACACACACACACACACACACACACACACACACACACATGCACATATGTGGTAATGCTTTATTTACAGCTAGCAAAGTCAGGGTATTTCTCCAGAATGGTCTGCAATATACCACTGTGGATAAAATACTTAGCCATTTCTTGAACACTTCTGAGTGAGTTGTTTCTAAATTCATTAATTTGATCACACTCCAGCACACAGTGACGCAATGTGTGACAATAGTCCATCTGGCAAAGTTTACATTTCGTTTGGTCTACATCTGGTGGTGGTGATTTAACCTGCCAAAGATATTTGTAACCCAGCCGGAGCCGGGCAGTAGTGACATCCAAGAGTCTGCTTATCTTGTTGGATGCACCATAGACATGTGGCTCCTCCTGCATGATGGAATGATGATAGATGGACTGACTTGTGTCAATCTCCCTAAGTCTTTAGTCAATAAAGTTCATTTGAAGTTCTTTTCGTATTATTGTTCTCAAACTGCTAAATGACAACCCAAGATTGTAATCTACCCCCTCTTTGAAAGCATACAGCTTAGCCAATTTATCAGTTCTATCATGCATCTGAAGACCAATGTGAGATGGAATCCACAGCATGTGCACTCTGACTCCACTGTCCACAATCTTTCCATATCTATGTCTGGTTTCTGACAAAAGCATGCCACAATTTATACTTAATGAGTTGAGAGCATTTATGGATGACAGAAAATCAGTTAAAATTTAAAAGTGTCAACCTTAGATACATGGACACATTTGAGTGCAAGGAGTATGGCAAACAGTTCTGTTTGAAGGGTAGAGGCCCAGTTATTGATGCGTGCTCCAATTTCTTTATGAGAGCCATCACTCTGTGTGACAACAGCAGCACTACCAGCTGCACCAGTGGACTGGTGAACAGAACCATCGACGTAAATAATTTGTGAAAGATTGTTCTGTGTGACTAAGTTATCAATACAGCTTAAGGCATCATGTTTGGCTTCAAGACGAAGCTTTGGTTGTGATTTAAGAAGAGTTTTGGGGGGAAATGGAGGAATGGTAGTTTGGAATGGGGTAATATCCATGGAGCAGGGAAATGTCTCTGTTGTCCACTTGATATAGATCATGTAGTGGTTCATGCGGAGGTCGGTTCCAGTTTTTTTCGATCCATCTGGAAGGATGTTCACCAGTGCTGAGGAAAGTTTGGAGGGCTTCTGTGCAGGGGTTTGAATGGGCTAGCCTAAGCAAAAATTTACCCCCAAAAAGGATATTTCTTTCAGTACACGATCTCTAATGCTTGGAATATTAAGTTCTTTCCGCATATTTAAAATTTTGGCAGTACGAGGGCATCCTAGGATGATTCCTCATTGCTTCGTTTTGCAGTTTTTCCAGCCCTCCAAGCTTCCAGTCAGACACGAGTGCAAGTAGTGGCGCTGCATAATCAATTAATGATCTAATATAAGCAAGATACATCATTTTCACAATTTTAACATTAGCACCATACCTGGGATGAAAACCTGCCACAACTCTAAGTGCTCTCAGCCTTTCTTTGTATTGGCGACAAAGTCTCGTTACAACAGGTCCAAGTAGTGGAACCTCAAAGCCTAGATACCTGTATCTGCTTACATATTCTAGAAGAGACCATCATGCAACTGGATCTGACGAACTGTGCCTCTCTGCCGAGGAGGACGCCTGTTGAGTATCTTTGTTTTATCCCCTGAGATTATTAACCCCATGTCCTGACACGAGGCTAAAACATGATTAAGAATGTTTTGGGTGTTGGAGAATCCGGTAGTGTGAATCATTATGTCATCAGCAAAACTAACCATATAATGATGGGGCTGGCTAGGCATGGCATTAAGTAAGGCATTAATCAAAATGTTGAAAAGGGTGGGACTAAGCACACCTCCCTGTGGGGTTCCTAATTCAAAATCTTTAGTTACACTTCTATGTCCTGGAACAACACAGACGACTTTCTGTTGGACAGGTAACCTTTAATCCAGCGGAGGGAAGCCTCCTCCAACATCCATTCTGGCAAGTTCACTAATGATTAATGTCTGTTGGCTACATCAAAAGCGGATTTAAGGTCAAGGAACGTAGTGTATGAGCTGTCAGTGTGCAGAGTGAGAAAGGTGGTAATGCAATGATGCACACTCCTTCCATGCATGAAGCCATGCAACCGGGGTGACAAGAATTCCTTAATTCTGTGCATAAGACGATTAAGAATCATCCTTTCAAATGTTTTACACAAGCAGCTAGTAAGGGATATTGGGCGAAATGAGTTTTGTTGATTGGGCTTTGGAATGGGAATAATGAGGCTATTGGTCCATGATTTAGGGAGCTCCCCAGTGACATAACTCATGTTATATAATTCAAGTAAAGGATTACCTGGTACTCGACACAGCAATCTGAGTATGTTGTAAGTAATACCATCCTCACCAGGCGACGTGGAGTTGCCCTTAGTTAGTGCTGCATCAAGTTCATAATTAGTGAAAGGAATGTTGCAGTCATCTGCCTTGCTGAGCATAAAGCAAACAAGTCTCTCCCTTGCATCATATTTGTCCATTAATTTCGCCTGTGTGGTACTGGGAAGACTGTCATAGCTAGATGTAGCAGCCCAAAGTAATGAGCAGTTAACAAACATTGTAGGGAATTCATTCATTGCCCAATAACAGATATTTCTAGGTGCCTGTCCCTCCTCGGAGGACAGCCAGACAGCCATTGCAAACAGCAGCAGGTTGTGCCAGGAAACTGCTGCTTGCAGGAGCACCATCGACCCTTCCAAGAGGTTCAAAGAGGTCAGCGACTCCGCTAGCAGCCCGAGGGAGAGCTGCCCTGGGGACGTATCAACGTCCTAGTGGACGCCAAGTTAATTGCAGATCCCAGGCCCTCTGTAAAGGTGAAGGTGGGGCAGCTGTCACCTATGTCTGCTGGGAGGGGCTGTTGGTTGTTCCCACATGGAGCCTCCGGGTGCCCGGACATCCACCGTGCGCACGGATGTTGAAGCTTGAGGAACTGAGTCCACACTGTCTGTGGCAAACTGACAGCTGCCTCGCGGTCGAACTCCACGGTGCTGTCCCTACAGTTTTCATCGCTGACATGGGCTGGGAGGGGAAAAAGTACCCTTTACAATTGGGGTGACGTTGGGAGTTGAGTGGTGGGTGAGGCAGGGGAGTTGAATGGTAGAGGGGAAGGGGTGAGGGTTATGAGAGGGTCATTGTTTAGTACACACAGAGCATAGCCCGGGGAGGAGAGTGAGGGGCACTTCCCTACATATTGATTGCACACTGTTGTTCACACTGTCCTGCCTACAACAAAACAGCATTTATTTGTTTCCCATGCACATCATGAAAGTATGGGCATGTGACTCCCCAAACTAGTCTTCCCTTCAAATTCACATTCATCCCTCAGGAGTCGCTGTAGACAGCCTGTACTGTCTTCACAGACAGCCTATGCTGTCTGCCAGTTGAGTTCATATTTTGTGCCATGCTGGTGCTGCCACTTAGGCCTACCACTTCAGTATGCCCACCCTGCATCTGCTTCACTCACTCAGCAGCCTAGACTCAGGACAACAGGTCCTATCCTCTCTCCCTCGTGGGCATGGCCCTCCCGGGCCATGGGCACGTAACACACTGCATGGACACCACTGCATGAGCACCACAGATACTGCAAATACAAGAAGTGTCCTGGAACCGCTTATAATTGAACCACACTCTGCAAGAATTACCAATTAACTCGTAAACATTGGTGGAAGCGGTGGTCACAGCAAGTGTGTTTGCCCGGAGAGAAGGAAGAGGGGATGAAGTCATCTTCACTTCATCACCCACACAAGAAGATCCGTCTCTCAACGAGTTATCCTGATGTCGAGTCTGCACGTTTTAGCATCCAGACTCAGGTACAAGCAGGATCTAGCCAAAATTTGCCGAATTTCTTCGAGAATTGTAAGTGGCATGTCCCTGTGACTCCACGCCACAGTGTCCCACGCTGTTTCTCAAGTCACATGTTCATCATCACTTGCATGTTCTGCTGTTGTTGATCAACTCAGCACGGCTATTTCAGCAAGTCAGAGGTGAGTTTGTGGTGGATTTCTGCGTCCAGTGTGAGTATCTCGCCGTGTTGTGGGTGGGAGAGGAGGAAGTGGCCGTTCCTTGCCATACACACCTCACACCTCACCCGCCTACCATACACCACCATGCCTTCACTCCCTCTGCTGTGTTTTCTGCTGTTTTCCCCGTGAATTCATTGCCAGAGCTGTGTATCCGAGTGCCCGAGGCCACTCGAAGCTACGTGGATCACCAAGCCATGTAGATCAGCAAGCCACGTGGAGCAAGCCACGTGGCTTGCTCACATGGATCTACAAGCACATGGGTACCCAAACCCCGATGTCCCAGGCCCATGCTGTGGTCTGCTGCCCCCATCTA
>NW_026464784.1:0-13922 GCF_026875155.1 Cherax quadricarinatus
AAGGGAGACTAAATTGTGTTTCTTATTCCCGTGTTTCAAACGTCCCCCACTTCGGGGCGGTCCATCTTCTGCAGCCTCCTCTGTGGTTACCTCTCCCATAAGTCACTCCCGTATCTAATTCTTTTGCTGTCCTGGGCTCAGACGTCCCTACTTCAACGCCTCAGTCTGTTCTCGCTTCTTCGTGTTCTCCCTCACAAGCCTCAATATCGACGAGATCTCGTACGACACCTCCTCCCAATCATCCCTCTACTTCTCAGAAGTCAAAAAAGGTCCTTTAACCCCTCCTTCCATTCTTCCACCTCCTCATTTTACCTTCCCTGTCTCTGTACCTGGTTCTTCCCTTCTCACTGACTCTGTTACAAGTGTAGAGGTTCACCCTCCTCCTCGTACTGTACCTTCCTCCCCTGTTCTCTCCCAAGTTTCTTCCTCTTCTGCCACTTCCCAGGTTTCTGCCTCTTCTGTCCCCTTCCATGCTTCTTCTCCAGTTCCCTCCACCCTTTCCCCCCCCCTACCTTGGTACAGTCCATTACAGTTCCAATTTTTTACTCATCTCCCCCTACATCTCCAATATTGTCTCCCATACAACGTCTCTGAATTCTGAAACACTTGAAGCAATCTCTGAATATATCGCAGAGACCAAACCATCAATGGACACTGATCCACCCTCTGTTCCTTCTCTCTCCTCTCCTCCATCTGCACAACTCCTTTCTTTACAGTGCACCGTTCTTTCACTGCTTGAACGTTTTCCACTGCCTCCGCATGTGGACTTTTCTAACCTCTCTAGTCCGTAGGTACCCTTACCTGCAGATTTCAGGTATCTTTATCGTTGCCAATCATGGCCTATTTACAGTGGAATATACGCGGCCTCAGGGGTATTCTGGGTGAGCTTAAGATATTACTCTCCCTGTTTTCCCCTGTTGGTGTTTGCTTACAGGAACCAAAATTACACTCTGCTGTTATCTATCCACTCAGGCTATAATTTATTGTATTCTTCAGATCCTTTTCCTGATGGGACCTTTAATGAAAGTGCCCTTCTTCTATGCACTGATATTCCATACCATCAGCTATTTGTTCGTACTTAGCTGCATTATCTATTCCGGATATTGCCTTTCTTGTTTCGTCATTACCACCACCACTTCTGTTACTTGGCGATTTTAATGCCATCATTTCCTCAGGGGGGGGTCTCACTGTGATTCCCATGGCATTCAGTTAGAGGCTTTTCTTGCTACCCCCCCTACATGTTTTAAATGCAGGTACTCACACCCATTTTGATCCTCAGACTCACACTCTCTCTTGCATCAATCTCTCAGTCTGCTCTTCCTCTGCTGCATTAAACTTCACCTGGTCTGTTCTCCCGGATTTACATGACAGCGATCATTTCCCAATCATTCTTACTTCCCCTTCATATTCACCACCTCTTCGTATCCCACGCTGGCAATTTGATCAGGCAAATTGGAACCTTTACTCACAACTAACTGTTTTTAGTGAGGTTCCTTCCTCGTCCTCCATTGATGAGCTTTTACACTCTTTCATCGTATTCCGTTTTAACCACAGCTTCTCATTATATACCCCAAACTTCGGGCAGGCATTCTCAGAAATGCATTGCCTTGGTGGTCTCCTGCTTTGTGCTCGTGCAGTACGTTTGAAACACGCTGTGTGGGCAGGTACCGGTACAATAGAACCACAGAGAGACTTCTTGATTTTAAACAGAAGCATTGCGATTGCTCGCCATGTCATCCGTGACGCTAAACGCACTTGCTGGGGAGATTGTTCCACTGCTTCCTCTATGAGTGCAGTCTGGAAAAAAATACGAAAATTGAGTGGTAAATATTCTCCAGACCCGGTTCTGTTCTGCGGGTTGCTGGTGTTGATATAGCAAACCCACTAGATGTTGCCATGAAATTGGTAATCATCTGGTCCGTATTTCTCAGGGGCTCCATCTATGCCCCTCGTTTCTTTCCTCAAAGTCTGCCAGAGAATTAGCACCCTTGGACTTTTCTTCTCTCAGTGAAGAACAGTATAATGTGCCTTATGCACTTCAAGAATTGGAGGCAACACTCTCAGCTTGCCGATCATCGGCAGCTGGGCCGATGACATTCATATTCGTATGCTACAACATTACATCAGTCAGCCCTTGCAGTCCTATTATACCTTTTCAATCTCATTTCGTCACAAGGAGTTCCTCCACAGCCGTGGAAATCCTCCATTGTTATCCCTTTCTGCAAACCAGGCACTACGGGACATGAAGCCTCCCACTATCGTCCAATTGCTCTTACCAGTGCAGTTTGCAAAGTGATGGAACACCTGGTAAATAGACGTTTAGTGTGGTATTTAGAGACACACAGTCTCTCCACTCGTCAACATGGCTTTCATAAGGGACGTTTTACCATAGACCCCTTACTACGCCTGGATACATTATGTTCGTAATGCCTTTGCGAATAACCACTCAGTTATTGCCATATTTTTTGACCTTGAGAAGGCATATGACACAACTTGGGGTATAATATTTTGGCCGAAGCCACTCCTTAGGCCTCATAGGCAATCTACCATCCTTCCTTAAGAACTTTTTAACTGACAGACATTTCCGTGTTTTGGGTTAATAATGTGCTCTCCCCGGACTTTATCCAAGCTGACGGTTGTCCCCCAGGGATGTGTGCTGAGCACAACACATTTTCCCTTGCTATAAATGATTTGGCCTCTAGTCTTCCATCAAATATTTTGTCATCACTTTATGCTGATGACTTCGCTATTTGCCTGTGCAGGCGCTGACTGTCACCTCATTACAGTTTCTCTCCACCATGCGGTCGACCGTGTTTCCAATTAGGCCACCACACATGGGCTTAAATTTTCCAGTACCAAAACTCACCAAATTACTTTTCACTAGACGCTCTGTCATCTCCGATCATCCTTTGTACCTCTATGGCTCTTATATCCCTGAACGTGATACAGTCAGGTTTCTGGGCCTCTTCTTTGACCGTAGGTTATCTGGAAACCTCACATTCCTCTCTGAAGGCAACTTGTCCAGCCGGCTGAACCTTCTTAAAACCCATGCTCATCTTTCATGGGGAGCTGATCGTCGAACTCTCCTTCGCTACATTCCACCTCATTTTATCGAAACTTGATTATGATGACCAATCTATTCAGCAGCCTCTCCTGCTACTCTCTCTAGCCTTAACCCCATTCCATCACCAAGGATTACGTTTATGCCTTGGTGCTTTTCACTCTTCCCCTGTTGAGAGCCTCTATGCAGAAGCGAACATTCCATCCTTATCCAATCGCCATGATTCCCATTGCCTTCGCTACTATGTACGCTCCATGATCTCCGCAATCCTTCAATTTATAGAATGGTCACTGATATTAGTAGACATTCCCTTATTTGTTCGCCTCCCTGTTTACTCCGTCCCTTCTCTCTTCACTACATTTGCTCTTGTCTTCTCTTTAATTACCACCTTTCTAAGTTCATGTAGCATCCACTTTTCCCTACCACCCTGGAAGCTCCAGCTGTTTGAGTCTGTTCTTTCTCTCTCCTTGCTTGAAAGCCCAACTGTCTATGGTCGCTTCCCGCTCTCTTTTTCTGACCACTTCCACTCTCATTCTCATGTCATTGCAGTGTACACAGATGGTTCTAAGTCTTCTGACGGTGTAGGATTCGCAGCAGTGTTTCTGGACAGCGTTGTACGAGGGCTTTTACTATTTTCGGTTAGTATTTTTACTGCTGAATTGTATGCCATTCTTGAACACTTATCAGTATTGCAGCTATGCCTGTGTATCATTTATGGTTGTCTCAGACCCCGTTAGTGCTTTACAGGCTATACAAAAATTTTGTTTACACCTCACCCTTAGTCCTCCGTATCCAACTTTGGCTACACCGCATCTTTACCAAGCACAAAGATTTGTTTTTTGTTGGGTTCCTGATCATGTTGACATTACGGGGCCCAATGAACAGGCAGACACTGCTGCGCGGGTCAGCAGTACATGACCTACCAGTTCATATAGAGGTATTCCATTTATGGACTATTTTGCTGCAATAGCTACCACCTTTACACCTGTTGGCAACAACGTTGGTCTACTATGCTTGGTAAAAAAACTTCAATCTATTAAACCGATTTATAGGTTGCGGGCCCGTCTTCTTGTCACCAGTGTCGAGGTTGGGAGACTACTCTCTCCCGTCTTCTCATTGGCCATACTCGTCTTACTCATGGATATCTCATAGAGAGGCGCCCTGCTCTCTCTGTGAGAATTGTCAAGAAACCATTATCAGTCAGTCACATTTGTTAGACTGCCCACTTTATCAACGAGCATGCAGAATTTACCTCCGTTGTCGTCTTCACTCGCTGCTCTCTCTTTACCTTCCCTTCTCGCTGATGTACCCTCCTTTCATCCGGATTCTCTCAATGATTTTTACAACAACTGACTTACTTCACAAAATCTGATACCTTCAGCCCTTTCTACCTCAATCTCTTGCTACCCTCTACCCCTGCACTATCCCCTGCTCCGCTGTTTTCTGTAACCTCGTGATCATCCCTCCCCCTCTACCGCCCAATACCCACACTTCCTTCCATACCCTGCAATGCTGTATAGCCCTTGTGGCTTAGCACTTCTTTTTTATTATAATAATAATATGCCATGGTCACACTTGTCGAAAGTTTTTGCAAAGTCTGTATATATTACATCTGCATTCTTTTTGTCCTCTAGTCCATCTATGACCTTGTCGTAGTGATCCAATAGTTGAGACAGTCAGGAACGACCTGTTCTGAACCCATGTTGAGCTGGTTGAGCAATTGATGGGTTTCTAGATGGGTGGCAATCTTGCTTCTTAGGACCCTTTCAAAGATTTTTATGATATGGGATGTTAGTGCTATCTGTCTGAAGTTCTTTGCTTTTGCTTAACTGCCCCCTTTGTGGAGTTGGGCTATGTCTGTTGTTTTTAGTAGTTGTGGGAGGACCCCTATGTCCATGCTCCCTCTCCATAGGATGGTAAAGATTATGATAGGGGCTTGCAGTTCTTGATGAACACGGAGTTCCATGAGTCTGGCCCTGGGGCAAAGTGCATGGGCATGTCATTTATCGCCTGTTCGAAGTCATTTGGTGTCAAGATAACATCAGATGGGCTTGTATTAACCAAATTCTGTGGCTCTCTCATAAAAAAATAATTTTGATATTTTGACTCTCAGTCTGGTTAGCGGCTTGCTAAAAAACTGAGTCATATTGGGACTTGAGTAGCTCACTTATTTCCTTGCTGTCATCTGTGTAGGACCCATCTTGTTTAAGTAGGGGCCCAATACTGGACGTTGTTCTCGACTTTGATTTGGCATAGGAAAAGAATACTTTGGGTTTCTTTAGATTTCATTTATGGCTTTTAGTTCTTCCCGTGATTACTGACTCCTATAAGATTCCTTTAGCTTATTTCGATGTTTGCTATTTCTCTGACCAGTGACTCCCTACACATTTCAGATATATTGGCCTCTTTTAGCCGCTCTGTTATTCTTTTTCGTCGCCTGTAAAGGGAGCGCCTGTCTCTTTCTATTTTACATCTACTACTCCTTTATCTTAAAGGAATAAGGCTTGAGCATACATCTAGAGCCACCAAGTTCATCTGTTCTAGACATAAATTGGGGTCTGTGTTGCTTAGTATATCTTCCCAGCTTTTATCGGTTAGGACTTGGTTTACTTGGTCCCACTTTGTTCTTGTTATTGAAGTTGAATTTGGTGAAGGCTCCCTCGTGACTAATCTCATTATGTCGGTCTGGGGCTACCGCGCATACATGTCTGAACCTCGATTATATTGTGATCTGAGTATATTGTTTTTGATATGGTGACATTTCGTGTCAGATCATTGTCAGTGGAACGCCTTCCATCTGAACAAAAGAAACTAATGGAAAAATAAATAAATAAAGAAACGACTAGGAAAAATAAGAATAATGATTTTTGAGGATTTTACTTAAAATTTAAATATAATAAAAAAAAATGACCTTCGGCTCTTGTAGTTGGGCAGGAGTAGGTAAGGCCCTGGATAGATCTTCTGATATTATTGATGTAGGTTATCCTGGGCGGATGGTGATAATCCGATGTTTTGGAATCTCCTACCACTTGGATGGAGCACCACAAGTAGAACAGGTAAGGGCCAGTAGTAGTCCAATAATGTTAATAAGTCTCATTAACAAATGTCTTGCTCCTTTATCTGGCGTCTATCCTGGATGACCACGCCAGGAACAGAGCTGGTAATAAGAAAAAATAAACTGGTTACCAATGGTCATGATAATATAACATTTAAGAATGGAAAAGAATGATAAATGCCAAAATCATTACTGGTAACCAGCAAACAAAAGAAAGGAATAAACAGTAATACTCCTGGTAGATCACCCTACCTGATTACGAGAAGAGTGGAGGTGAAGTGACTCCAAACTTCAACCCACACCAGGTAAGGTCAATATTACCAGGAGTAGAAATTTGAACAACTCAGACACCAAGAACTAGTTTTGCCCCAGCCCGCCAGAGGGGGGGGGGTTGTGCGACGTACCCCGCTAATGGTTCCTGGTTGCCTGAACAACCTTACCCCACTCACGCCTACTTTTCCCTCACAATCATCATTGTTAGTGAAGATGAGGTCTAGTGTATTCTCCAGTCTAGTAGGCTCTATTATTTGCCGGTTTAAGTTGAATTTTGTGCAGAGATTTAAAAGTTCGTGTGTGTGTGAGTTTTCATCAGAGCTGCCTCCTGGTGTTATTACTGCAACAATATTATTTGCATATTCTCCTTTTTTGGTCCTTAATTAAAACCCCCCAGGAGAAATTTGGGGGGGCGGAGCGGGCAGATTTTCCAGAGTGGTCAATTTTTTAACCTTTCGGGAATTGCTGGGCTTTTGCACCCGGAGGTTGTAGATACCAAAAGACAGGTTTTTGGTTCTCATCTTTACTGCTAAATTCCCACTACATATTGGGGCATTAAGCAGTTCTTGCAAAATGACTCTGCGTGTCAGGCCCAACCCCCCCCCCCTTTTTCTTTCACTCTGCTCCTCTTATAGGCGTAACCTGGGGCCTTTTCGATGTTTTAATGATCCTTTATGGGGTCTTGTGAGACCGGAACATTTTATTTGCCTCTGCAAGCGTCCAGGTGAAAAGGGATTTTGTTGTTCTTTCTGGGTTTAGACCTCCTTTTAAATTTGCAAAAAAGAAAGTCCCGACTGGTGGTATTGGGGGTACTGGGGGGGGGCCCTTTTTTTTTGGCATTACATCTGTATTGTTGGTTGGAGTGGAGGGGCCCTCGACTGGGTTCCCCCCCCAGGAAGATGGAGTGGGCGGTTTCGCCATTTCCTGCCATTTTTTTTTCTTTTCTGGCACTAAAAAGCTCTCCCTTTTGGCGTCTGTGGTACCCAGGTTTTCAATGGTTTGGGATGTTTTTGTCTTTTTGTCCCCCTTTAGAGGTGTGCCCCGGGAAAATTTAATTTTTATGCCAGTCTTTCTGTACTAAAGGGGGGAAAATTTCAGGGGAAAAAGTTTACGGGAAAGGGGGTTTTAAATTTTTGTTGCATAGGGGCAGGCTTTTGTAGGGTGGTAAAAGTTGACATCCCCCCTTTTTTTCCAGATTTCCATCCTGCGATACCAAGTGCATTTTGTGCACGGGTTTGGTTTTCCCATTTCCTTTGGGTTTTGTGACTTATTCCCGTTGGTGCATGTTTACCTGTCTCTTTCCTTCCTCACAGTTGTTTTTGTAATGAATCCTCACTATTGCTAGTGGAGCCCCCTTGTTTGCTATCTCCTGTGGTATTACTAGTTTGTAATATTGGTTTTATCTTGTCCCTGACTACACTTGTTTCCCCAATACACCTGTCTCCCTCAAGGTCATTTATATGCATTCCTTCATGTGTACATTTACTGACTACCTGGATAGCACCTCCATCCTCACTATTACTGTCTTCCAGGACAGCACCTCCATCCTCACTATTATACCTATACCTTGACAACAACCTGAATTTCAGCACCCATATCCAACACATAACTAAAAAAGTATCCAAAACGGTTGGGATCCTCTCCAAGATACTATACTACGTGCAGCAAAATGCCCTTCTCACACTATACCACTCACTTATTTATCCATACCTCACCTATGCTATTTGTGCTTGGGGATCAACTGCAGCAACACACCTAAAGCCAATAATAACCCAAAAAAAAAGCTGCAGTAAGAATAATCACTGAATCACATCCCTGGCAACACACCCCCCCACTCTTCATAGATCTAAACTTACTCCCTGTTCAGTATATCCACACTTACTACTGTGCAATCTACATCTACAGGACCTTAAACTCCAATATCAACCTTGACCTAAAATGCTTTCTTGACAGTTGACAGAACCCACAGGCATAACACCAGACACAAACATCTCTACGACATTCCCCGTGTCCGACTAAACCTTTACAAAAATTCAAGGTATGTCAAAGGCCCTAAAATCTGGAACACCCTGCCTGAAAACTGTAGAACTGCAGACACATTCATCACCTTCAAAACTACCATTAGAAAACATCTTATCTCCCTGATATACCTCATCAACTAACAACATGAATACCACCTGGTGGTTCACACTTACACTCACTCACCCATTTCACCATAAACAGAAATATTAACCTCAATCTTAAAATAATGAATCCTGTGATACTCTAATACTGAAAATATGTACTGTGCCAAAACAAAAGCATTCATATTCCTAAACTCACAAACTAGTATTTAGTCACTTAGCCATAATACCAACTTACCTCATAATTTGTAATATTTTAAAATTAAGAATTAAACTAAGTCTGCCCGAAATGCCTAGCCATGCTAGGTGTTCTAGTGGTACACTCTGTAATCATTATTTAACTACATGTAAACCACACAATAACCAAATTCTGTAAATGCAGCATTGTAATCCTTATAGAGAATAAACTTTGAATTTGAATTTGAATTTTAATTACTGTCTCCCAGGACAGCACCTCCAGCTTCTCCATTAGTGACTACCAGGACAGCACCTCCAGCTTCACCATTACTGTCTACCAGGGCAGCACCTCCAGCCTTACAGTTTCTGACTACATGGCCAGCACCAAGGGCGATACCATCCAGCCCAGACTTTTTATTTTCCCATCTGTTATAGAATGCTTCCAGGTTTTCTATGAAGGCTGCTTTGATGTTATCCTCTTTTAATACCAGTGTGATTTTAGTCAACAGATTGATCTCAGTTGGGCATACCCAAAACACTTCCCTGATTTAATACTGCTTGTAGATAGTTCTTGGATATTTGCACAAGGGCACGACACCAATTTCCACAAAAATGGCAATTTATCCAAGTGGAAGCCCGTTTGTGTGATTGACTGCAGACTACACAGAGCTTCATAATGTGATTTGAGTGGTTGATTTACTGTAATTCTACTAGTAACCTCTTGAATATTCTACTAATAACCTCCTTAAAGTGAAGCTCTAGCTATTTGTATTTCTATTTCTAACTGTACTTCTATATTAGGGCAGCTTACCGGTGTACATTCCTGTTTTATGTTTATTGTTTGTGTTTGATAAGGCACCTAAAACCCCGTCTGTTTACAGTCTGCTTTATTGTCCAACGAATCCGTTTGAAACCGGTCAAGGGTTCGGACCGGCCAAGGGTTCGGAACCAGTCAGATCTGATCAGTGGGTCACTTATTTAAAACATATCTGGACGGTGATTTGGCTATCACATAAAGGAACTAATGGAAGTTATCTAACCGAGTAATATGTGATTTGATTGATACAAAAGTATAACTTGCATGTTGAAGAACTGGTGATTGCTGGAAGCTACTACAATGACGAAAGGTCGAGGCCTCAGCCCTTGTTTATAGATCACTGTATCTAGCTTTTCTAGGTTTTTTCTGTCTCCAACACAACAAATTCTATATTATCACTACAGTTGACTGGTGGAATTATTGGAGGAAAGATGCTATTTTTGGAGTAATATTTGCTTTTCATTGTGTATATTGCAACCGCTGGAAACTAGAGATTATATGAATTTCACTGTAAACGTCTGGTATTTCAAGAATGGAGAAAAAACTAATGAGAGTCACTCCACTCCACTAAGTACCATTATATTACTGGTTAGTTGCTACTACAACACTGTATTCTTCTGTTCACTGGTATTACTAGATTATATGCGAGGTACACTAGCAGGCCAGGAAGATTATTTAAAACAGCTGACCTGTGTGGTAAGTTTCTGGCGACTTCTGGCACCTGCCTCTTTAGGCCTATCACTTCAGTTAGAATTATACCTCTTTTAAATGACACTTTAGCATTTATTATCTATATACTAGGGTGCCACTGTAGTATACACTATACACTATGTACACACAATATTATCAGGGAGATTTTCTTTCCTCTGACAAAGAAAAGTTCTATTATTATTATTTTGCACACGGCACACTAGGCCTATGATTCCCCTCTGGCAGTAAACTCTGCTTGGTAGTGCTCACTAATCCTCCTTTTTTTTTACTCAGTATATGCTATTTTCTGCCCAAGATTGGTTCCAAACGCTAAAGGGATGTATCGTATAAGATGTATAAGATTGATGGCACAAATTAAGGTTCTAGCACGTAAGAGCGACGGTGAAAACAGAAGAAAGCATGGAGCACAACGAGGCACGCTGCCACACGGCTGTGTTCACTGTGTTCTCTGAAGTTTCCAAATGTTTTGATCCACTAGGCTTAGTGTCACCCCTTACTATAAGATAGAAATTTTTCATACAAGAAGCATGGAAGCTTAAATGTGCTTGGGATGAAACTCTACCTGAAATTCATTAACAGGTGGGATGAATTAATTGGTGATTATGAAAAAATTCCAATGTTGGAGTTCCCATGCCGGGTGGCCAATCCAGATGAGAAAAATATACTCCACATTTTTTGTGATGCTTCAAAATTGGCATATGGAGCAGTTGCTTATCTTCAATGTAATAGTGTTATTTCTCTTGTTATGTCTAAGGCTAAAGTGTCTCCAATTAAATCATGTACCTTACCTCAGTTGGAATTAACAGCCATTGATGTAGGTGTCAAATTAGCTATTTATATAAGAAATAAGTTGCAGGAGATAAATATTAGCGACACTGTAATTTGGTCTGATAATGAGGTATCCTTACAATGGATTCGTAATGGTAACAGTAAAATTGTGTACGTACAAAACAGAGTCACTGAAATTAATCAGATGCAAGAGAAGTATAAAAGTTTGGGTCAGCACATGTTAACATTTAATCATATACCTGGTGAGGAGAATCCAGCTGATTTCTTGTCTCGAGGTTTACCTTATGCTAAATTTGTAAATGCTGTATCATGGTTTAAAGGACTAAGCTGGTTGGTAAATAAAGCTAATTGGCCTGTACAAAAGGTGTATATTGCTCCTGTTGAAATTACTGTGACCACCACTCCAATAGTTTGTCTTTCCTTAGCCACTGAAATAAATAGGTATTCTTCTTTACCCAAACTAATCAATGTAACTAAGTTGGTGTTAAAATTTCTAAACAAGATGAATATCTCATATAAGTTTTCACATCCTCTTGAATATTGGATAAAGAGGGTACAAGAAGAAATGTATGGAATTGAGATTAAATTGATGATGGAAAGAAAAATTGTGAAAGGTTCCGTAATAGAGAAATTGGGGCTGTATTTAGAGAACAATGTAATTAGGAGCAGAGGTAGGTTACAAAATGCTGAATTGGGTGATTATGCTAAACACCCTATCTAACTGCACAAAACTCATCATCTAACAAATTTAACTGTTTTAAATGCCCATAAAAATGGAATGCATGGTTGGGTACAAGATACCTTAAACTGTATTAGGGAAACTTTCTGGATTCCACAAGGACAGCAAAGTGTAAAAAGGGTGATTAAATCTTGTGAAATATGTTGCTGTGTGGATGCAAGATCCTATATGTACCCACGTCCTCCACCATTGCCAAAGGAGCACGTACAATTAGTGAAAACATTTGATGTAAGAGGTGTAGACTATAGTGGTCCAATCATTTTAACAGGTACTTCAGATGGTGTTCCACTGAAAGTGTATGTATGCTTGTTCTGTACTGCTACTAGGGCAGTTCATTTAGAAGTGGCTCAGGACTTGTCTGCAGAACAGTTTATACAACTGTTTCGAAAATTTGCAGCTAGGAGATCCTGTCCAAGATTGATGATTTTGGATAATGCCACAAATTTTGTAGCAGGTGCTCAACACTTGATAGAATTAAATAATAGTAACGATGTTCAATCTCTGTTAACCCAATGAGGGTGCACCTGGAAATTTATTACTCCTAGAGCCCCTTGGCAGGGGGGGCTGTACGAGAGACTGATAGGCACAGTGAAGAGGTGTCTCCATAAAGTACTACACCGGAAGAGAATTAATTTGGAGGAATTTCGTGCGGTGTTGGTGGAGGCGGAGAATCGGGTAAATAATCGGCCTCGTACATGAGTGATACACCTGATGCAGATGTATTAACACCTCACCTAATATGTGGAAGGAAATTGGAAGCTGCCCCTGTCTATAGAGATAATCCTGAAGAAAGTGATGAAGATTACAATGATGCGGCAGGGTTGTGTGATAAATTTATGGTGCGACAGAGGCAGTAAATCGACAGAACATTCAACCAGGTGATATTGTGTTAATTGATACTGAACAACATCAAACACTGTGGCCTCTGGGAAAAGTATTGACATTGTACCCAGATGCACAAGGTGTTGTGTGGAATGTCAAAATGTTGTGTCATGGCCAAGAAAGTTTACGCACAATTAATAAATTGATTCCCTTGGAATTAAATGGCATTCAATCAAATATAAATGAAAATCTAAGGGAAAGTGACACGAGTGATATTGAAGGTAACACTGATCAAGTGATGCAGGAAGATGAAATTGTAGTAAGACCTACTAAGAGAACAGCCACTCAAGCCAGAACCAGCTAGAATCATCTCCTAAAGGAAGGACTAATTTGAGTCATTTAGCAACGACCTCTGCCCGGCCACAGTGTGGAAAATAATTTCCCAAAATTTATGCTGTGTAAATAAACCTGATTAATACGTTATTATTGTTCAGTTAAGTGCATCTTAAATAAGAGAATTGACAGGGAAGCTCTGTGCCTGCACTGATGAGGAAGGGACGCCATTGTTTTTTTGAATATGGTACAAGCACTCTAATGAAATATGCATAATTTTCTTCGCTCTAGTGGTTATATTGGGCTTAAAACCTCTCAAATAGGAGCCAAAATTGTTGGATGTGCAGTCCTGCACAATTTGAACATTAAGCAGATGGACAGGACAGCTCCAGGAATCCCAGCTAAATGTTTATGTTTATGTTTAGAAGTTCTGGCCAGAAAATTCTTCATAAATGTAGACAGAGGTGGTTTTTGAGTATGATACACAGTAATCTTCAGACAAATTGGAGAGTGTTATGATTATAAATTCTCCTTCTGTTATATACATGTGTATATGTAATCATTTATTAATTTTAACATACAGTCCACAAATTTATAATAATGTTTACCAGAATTCCTGGTAATGTATATTTCATTTGCAATTAATATAGGTCTAGAGCAACTTGTGGAGAGATAGATCATGGTAGGTATTGTGAAAATTTGTGTGGACTGCCTCCAAGTGAGTCGCCTACCCTGGCAAACTCTGTTGACACCGAGCTCTGAGGTGGGTACCTCAGCCTCACAAGTGGCTTATAGGACAGATTTTCACAAATGATTGGTATTGCAAGAAACCTCGCCTGCATGCACGTATAAAGGACTAACTTCCTTGGTGTTGCAGCATATATCCTGATCTTCACTTCCCTAGGCTAGCCTTAGCCCCTTTGGACTCCCCCTCAGAAACCATGTGCAACCGGGAGCATTAATTCCTGCAATATTCAATCATAATTAGTGTCCTGCCTGCACCTCAGAAATTCCTATATCAA
>NW_026464785.1:0-32500 GCF_026875155.1 Cherax quadricarinatus
TCTGGGTCATGTACTGGTGAGGGCCCCCCAGTGATATTTTGTAAGCCTCTGGGCTTCATATTACTGTGAGGGAACTCAGTGAACCACCCCCCACACACCATCCCCCCCCACCCTTCATATTTTGTTAGGACTCTGGGCCTAAAGTCGTCTCGTGAGGGCCTCATGTGATGTTTTTAGACCCCTGCGGCTACATGTTACTGTGAGGGCCTCAATGGATTTTGTAAGCTCCTGGGCTACATGTACTGTAGGTGGGAACTCTGTGATTATTTTGTCTTGCGACCGTGTGCTACATGTACTGTTGCGTTCCCTCTGTGATGTTTTTAGGACTACTGGGCTACATGTACTGTGAGGGCCCTCAGTGATATTTTCAGAAGGACATATAATCACAACAGTCAACAGTCCGTCATATACGTAATATAATATAATATACGAAAATAATAAACTTACAGATGTAACTGTGAAGACTTTTCACTTAATCTCTGTAGGTCCTCCGCCACTACTTAATTAATCTATTTATGTTTTATAATATTTAATCTATATATTTACTGTACTTAATTAGATTCTTAGGTGTAAAGATTGTGGGATATACAGTTCATTATTTTTGTGTAGAACCAGTTCAACGGACGTGAAGACACATCACTAACTACGGATTAAAAGGAACTTAGTATATATATGCGATGAGATATATAAACTTCTCAGTGTATACTCGTTTTTGTTGACATGTACACCCCTTATTGTGTCATGTGGGTTTTCGATACGTGGATGGGTAAAAATACTCCCGTAGGCTGGTAGTACGTATAATATATAACAGGAAGTATGGAAAGCACCAACAGCCGACCTGTCTCTCTCTCTGCCTAACTACGACTGACCCATAGTGCCTATGGGTGAGGGTGTTTGAGATCCTGCTATGGTCTGCTCAGCAATATGAATACAGTCAATGATCACACACGACGGTTTTCGGTAGTGATATCTACTCGGTAATGGTTACTTGTAACTGATTACCAGGAACTAGGTACTACTACTGAAGAGGCCTCGGCGACGCCTAACGTATGTGTCCCGAAATACAACTATACAAACTAGAGATGGCAGGTGTACGGCTTGGGCTGATTCTATACAATGTCAAAGTACGCAACAATTGAACATTATAACATTCATAAGTAGAATATTGGAATGGAAGCTACATTAATTGAAACTGTAATAAAAACTGTAATGCAATACAAGGTATAATATAGCACAACTCATCGAATGAAACTCAACGTTGGGATTACTCAATAAAATTTCATCGATCGATCTGTATTCATGTGATCTACGGATTCCGAGGAAGGAATATATACAAAGAAAGAAGTGTTTAACAGAAGGCAGCATTCGGTGCACTCAAATCTAGACTGTTAATTCTCAGAATTCAGAGAGAACGTGAACACAAAAAAATCTTGAACACTGATAAGTTGATACTGTAATTATTCATCTATACAGGTTATTTACATTTAACCCCAACTCTGCTAGGGTGAGATTGATATATGCAGATATGGGTGTCATTTGGAGGATTAATCTGTTGCATGGCTAACTCACTGCTGTATTTGAGGCAAATATGAATTGGTAGTTCAAATGATACTTGAGGATTTCTCAATACTGTCGTGTAAGTAGGGAGTATCGACATTCAGGTTGATTGTCTGCCTGAGTTATCAGAGACGGTAGAGAGTACAGGATCAGGAGGAGATTGTCAGTGTCTGTCACATTAGTCTGGGTTGGAACCACTCATTATCATCACATACATAACTTCATATGATCTAAATGCGATTCGTTATACTGTCCGTACTATTTCTCTAACCTTATACTTAATACCAGTGATATGTTCAAAAACTCCTCGATAAGACCAACAAAACTTTTGATCAAGCTTAGTGGCATTGCAGACCGTTTTGTTAAAGTTTGTCAGCATAACTCCTCGAACTACTTTGATTTTGGACGGCTTGCTCGAAGATGTTGCGATCTTGTAAATTCTACTGTTGATTTATGATGAGTTTCAGGATTCTTCTAAAAACACTGAGCTATGCTGTACGAGTTAGACATATGAAACAATCAGGGTTGTAATTAGTTTCAGATTAGAATATAGCACCTCTTAAGGCAAACGTTTTATCTACACCATCACATGCATAATGTGGTGTTGTCACCTTATAGAAACATTTCGTAAGCAGAATTTATAGCAACTGCACATCAGGAATAACTTCATCCCAAGTTTCACTGTTGGGATTGATAGTGGCTATCTAGAATCAAGTACTTTTTTTATTGGTACGTTCTGCTAACCACATTGCTGGCGGATGCATGAGGAACAATGGTGCTGGATTTAGAAGAATGGCTTGTACAAGGTGCACAAATTTTCAGAATTCATTACAGAATTCACCTCCATTATCTGTTACTAGGGACTTAGGGGTGGTATGCCTGCAATTAATGCGTTCTTTAACGCTTTAGTACTGTCTCGGCAAGTCTTATTCTGCCAACAGGATTCATAACTCACAATATCTGGTGATGAAATGGGATACCATAACAGCATCAGATGTTGTTGCCCTGGAGGGAACATTGGAAATTAGTTAAAAATCTAGCGCAACTCTTTCCTAAGGTTGTTAGTGGTTGGATACATTGGATTGTGGATTAGGGACCAATTAGCTATTACCTTTATGTTGCATGCAGACCACTAATTTCTTAACATACTCAGAAATATCAGTTGCCATCGAGGCCAAGAGTATTTCAATTGGCTTGTTTTACTGACGATCCATACCAGGGGCCGCAACAAATTGGTACATCGTGAACAGAGCTGTAAGTGCTAACATACACTACGTGACTGATGGATTTATAACTGGTTTACTCTTCTGCCTAGGGAAGTACCCAACTCGGTGTTCGATACAGTAATTCTGGTTCATGACAAAGCATGATGGGTGCTGTGTGGTTCACAGTTCAGAATCAAGATCTTCCTGAGCAGGAAAATCGAAAAATCCCAACCAGACCACTTGGGATCTGCCTCGTTGATGCATTCTTTACATCCTCAGCACTTAAATGGAAGGTGTCTGCAGTTTTACTATAACTTAACATGTCACGATAGGCATCTGCCGACTACATATGACTTGCCAGGTAAGTTGTTCAAAGGTGGGAGGATTGAACTCTGGATAGTCAAGCGTCCATCTGGCTAACATTCCAGTAGGTGTTTGTTCTGGAATAAGGTATCAGTGGTGGGTGGTCTGTTCAAGACATGAACCGAGTACTAATAAATAATGTTCGGAAGTGCGTTAAAGGACCATACTATTGACTTAAAGCTTCTTCCACTCAGTTACTGTATAATTACGTTTCAGCCTTTCGTAAGGACTAAGACTTGGCTAGCAAATGAACTGCGTATGTTACTTGTTATCAGTCTTCTGAGCTAGTACGGCACCTATGCAAATAGAACTAGAATCAGTTGTCAGATAGAAGGCTTAGAAAAATCTGGAAATTTCAAAATTGGAGAAGATGTTAGCTTTTCTTTTAGAGTTTGAGAATGCTTTTCTTGACGGAAGGTCAAACAAAAGGGAGATCTTTCTTAAGCCAACTCAGTTAGAGGTGCAGCCTATGGAAGAAAAATTGGAAAGTAAAGAATCTATAAAAAACTGCTAAAGCCCACAAAGGATCTTACAGCATCAGCAGTTTTGGGAGTTGAAAATTTAGTACTGCAGTTACTTTACTTTGGTTCAGTCGTAACCCATCTAGGAAGTGAATACGTGCCCAAGAAACTTAATTTCTGATCTGAAAAGTGGGGACAATTTTTAGCAGTTTGATCTTTAAATTGGCTTCTTACAAGCCTTACCAAGTACCTACATCAAGTCTCTTCAAGTTGTGTATCCACGTCTTTAGACATGACGTTACGTATCTAAGTACACCATATGTGCATACCTATGAGACTCTAAAGATATTAGTCATGAGCTTGAGAACGTGATAGGGAGGATCGTAATCCCAAACGCCATATGAAGGAAGTGATTGATAAATGGCCTGTAGGAGTGAGAATGCGTTAGACTCTTGGCTGTCCTCATGAAGAGGGACTTGCCAAAACCCTTGTAATGTAACATGTCCAAGGGTTGAAAGACTCTTGTTATCTCCGATGTTACGTAAAAAGACACCAGTACACAGGAAGTGGGAAGCGATCTGGGATAGTTTTCACATTTAATCGTCCTTAAGTCCAATCATGGGCGCCAAGTTACCATCCTCTTAGGTTCTAGGATCAAGGGCGCCAGTCCTAAGGTTGAATTGCTAGTGCCAATAACTACCATCATCAAGCATATGGATTGTTCAATCTTATGTTTTTGCGACTAGCAACTTTGTGAATGAGGCATTCTGTACGCAGGTATATTGATAGGTCTGGCTAGTACCAGGTTCAAGTGGAATACGATGGGACAATAAGTTCGTTATACCCATCTTCTACCTAGTAAGGCCAATGGCACTTTCGTCGTTTGTTCAACAGAGTCAACAAACGCTCTACTTCATCTGGGAAGTCAGTGGGAGCTATGGTCTTTCTCCTCTAACTGGTGGAACAGTTGATCCATGAAGTGGATGAGGTCTCCCCGGTAGAAATAGCACGATCACTGGTCAGGTGTCAACTCTTCCTTACCTTGAACAAGGGTAAGGATAGTGATCAAGGTCAACAAGATTGGTATTTGCTCTGCGACGAACAATGTGACAGAAGTGCTTAGCTAGGAAGAAATGGATTCTTACTATCTCTTACTACATGTAAGGATGGTGGTTCAACAAATAGACCTTTTATTGCAGGAATCACTGTCAACTAGGACGTTTTATCACCATCTGGAAACACTAGGAACAACAACGACAATTAGTGACGCGGCACTAGCTGCGACGAAACGTCTTTCTGCGACGGCATTGTGACATCAAACAAGAGATGGCATTACTAGTTGCAAGTAATTGTTTTCCGACAAGAGAGAGTCCCCTGTGGGAAACTTATACTTGAAAATAGCAGACATTGCAGGGACTAGGTCACGCACTCAGGTAGTCAGAGCGTCCTCGGACCACTTGAGGTTCGGGACATCACGAATCCCTTGCCCCATAGAAGTCCTTCTGAAGTAGAAGGAACACAGTCAGGAGTGACAGGATCTCAGTGTTTCCTGACCGCTTTGGGTACGTTACTGGGAAAATGCAATGGCCTGTAAGGACTTAATTCGAATGTCGTACTCTGCACGGCAGTTTGGCAGATCTGGATCCAAGCTGGTAAACCCAAAATGGTACGATCAAGTCATCAATTTGGCCAATTGGCCATCGATTAGGGTCGAGCACAATGCGTAAGTCTCGCATGGAAGCCCAGAAAATCCCAGTAGGAAGTCACCAGGGAAAGTTAATATGGTTCGACAACAAGGACGGAAGCAGTGACAGTCTCTCCTTTGGATAGAAAAAGTTAGGAAGTCCGGAACCGGCGGACACAGCAGGTGAGCACAGCTACTCAAATAAGGGAGGACACATGTGTCGGTTTCGAGGACATGTCGTAACCGGCTTATCCCTAACAAACTAGACCTGATATATTTGACTTCGTGCCCACAGAGTCATGAACAAATGAACGGGCGCATTATGAAACAGATGCTTGCACTATAGGGCCTATGGTTGACATTGGAAGTTATGTGCAAATAAAAAGGTGGGATTGTATTAGCCCCAAGATTTTGTTCCACTTCATCCCAAATCATATACGTCAAGAGAAATTGTGAAGCAACATCAATAAGCTGGATTGTCATTCCTCGAGGACTGTTATGGCTTCAAAGGTGAATTGTGAACGGGATGTGTAATCATTATCACCTATGTCACCATGGGACGGTTTGATGGGCGTCGCTCGAATTTTCCCTGAATTGGCAAGAATGACCTGGTTCTGGTTATTTTGAGAACACGATGTCTATTTACTCTTACGGGTTCTGTCCGGTTGGAACGAGCCACGGAAAGACCTAGGTATACTTGAAGGTTGTAGAGAAGGCCATTTGCACTCAGATGTGTCATGTCCATGTTTCTATGTATGATAGGTACAGTTAGGGAAGAATCTGACTGGTACTCACCAATCAGCACGACGCCTTTACGGGTAACATATCAGGACAATTAATTGCTATATGGCCACCCGGAAACCACAGTTGTAACAAGTCCGCTGGACTATGGTACTGAATGTTACTAGAATACTCGAGGTTTATAAGATCTGTACACTGGTCCTTGGTGATCGCTGAGATGAGTTGGACGACCACGATATGTCGCTGTGGCGCAAACAAGAGGTGGTGCAGACTGAGGCATAGGTGCTGCAAATTATTTACTTTTGATACATGGGGGGGAAAAGTACCTGGCGGCTTAAGGAACGTACATGATTTAGCGGTGTAAGGGGTTCCATCGTCACAGTTGGGAGGATTGCCCTTCATAAGCACACACGGAAGCAGAGGCGGCATTAGTTCTTGATTGCTCCAAAAGCTGGTTATTTTAGCCCCCAACCGATGCTCGTGGCATGGTTTTTTCTCGTCAGGGTCCAAGGACAAAAGCTGAGGACTGGAACAGCATTGATAAATGATGATAAAAGTTTGTCTAATCGAACAGAAATTTGCAACTCAACGATTCATTTAGTGATTGGTGTAGCATTCACTAGTTCCCTAAGAACGAATATGGATCAGCTGTTTTTTTCTGGTACATGAGGAAAGAGCTCGAATCTGTTACTCATATTTAGTGACCACTTAGTAAGATTCTTGAAGTCTCGCATATCAAGGGGGCATCAACAACGTGAACAGCAGCAGGGGACCCGATGAAGAGCCTTCTTTTGCAAGTCTGATTAAGACTTTCTCTGAAGGAGGACCTTCAACTAGAGCATTTTAACACGAGAGACGTATCGGCAGTAAACCCATGATTCAAGACTATGTACATGGCCATTGAATTATAAAGAGTAACGCATTCAAGGGAATCACGAGTAAAACTGTAGTGTCTCCTAGTTGTCTGGGTTCGGTTCTGTCAGTCCATATGGAACTATGAGGACTGATCGACAGGCCAGCAGCAGTAGCCTGAGAGGTCTGAGTGTCGACTTCACTAATACTATGTATCATTGCAGCATGTGGAGACATAATGGCCAAAGAAGTTGCTCAAGAACAAATAAGGCTCAAAAATATGAAACAATAAAAATCTATAAAATGTTAAAATTAAATAAAATAAAACGAGGACGACAACTAATTCTGCCCAGAGTAATAAAAAATTGTCTAAGATACACTGCAAGTAGAAGAACAACTCAATGACTAAGGACTGTTGGACAAGATCAAAAAAAATACATTGCAATTTACAAGTAAAAATATATTACTGTAGAGACTGAATTAAAATGCCAAATGAGCTGTCTGTACTCTTGCTAATAAAGAAATTAACTAATAAAATTGGAAATCAAGTAAAATGTATATAAAATAAAATCACTAAATTTAAGCAACGTGAGATAAATGGGAAATTTAAATATTTTCTTAAGAATGCATAACAAAATTAAAATATATACATAGACAACATGGAGGAAAAATAATAAAATGAAAAAAACAGACTAAAAACAATAATGAACTGAGAATAATAATGTTCAATAAAAGAAAACAAGTGCAACAGATACAAGTGCAGCAGAACTAAGTGCACACAATAATTCACTGCACAACAAGTGCAACAAATAATGGTATGTAGAATATAATCAATACAGCATAAAGTTACACTGGGAAGATGTTAGGTTAAATAATAAAATAATAATATAAAGAAAAAACTGATTGAAACACTTTAAACTCTGAATTGAAATTAGACAAAACAATTATACCCAAAACAAAGTAAGAAAACACTTTACGTAAAAAAGAAATTGAAATTACACTAAGAGTGATTTGTTCAAAGAATATGAAAAATATGAATAAAAAATAAAACATGAACCAATAATGGAAGTGTAAGTGTAACATTACAAGTGGCGAGGGCACACAACACTTACAAGTGGCGGGGCACACAACACTTATATAAGTGGCGGGCCAAACACAACTATTCACTTATTCATTTTTTTTAGTATATTCTTACACAAAATTTGATGTGACTGATACGACAAAATGCTGGCAAAAATAATGGTACACAAGTAATGCGAAAAGATCAGGAGAAAGAGACACTGCTGGTGTACAATATAAAAAAGGTACACATAGAAATAAGTGGATTATTTGGTTAGTCGACAAATACTGGAGAATACATTGCTGAAAAAGACACCCCCCAAAAAATGAATGAAATTACTTCACACGGAGTGACTGACTGGTTCACTACAGGAATAATACTTTATCTAAAGAATAGAGTTAGCCAAAAAAAAAAAAACCACACAGTAAAATTATAAAAATAAAACACAAAGAGATGTGCGATAACACTGAAAAATATTGCATAAATAATGAGTCAAGAAACACTGAGTCTACACTGAAAAACACAGAGGTTTGAGTACACCAAGAAATCACTGTTAATGTCTCACACACGCTGTTCTTTAAATGCAGGAAAATGTCTCTAGCAAAAATATCACTGAAGACACTGGAGTAGAAGACGGAGTGATATTGATGAGGGGAAAGGTTTGTCTGCGGGGTGATGCCACCTACACTCACACTGTCGTCGGAAGAAATGCGCTTTCTCGGTGAACTCACTTAACTGGCTGTTATCGTTGGCACCTCAGGCGTAAATCCTCTTGACCAATTATGTGAGCCCCAAAACAGTACTATGGACCCGGTTACAAGGGTGGAAAACCCCCAGGTAGATGAGGTGAATAGTGGCTGGTGAGTGGGGGCAGAGGAAAACAAGCTGGCCCTGTGCGCTCTCACTGCCACGCACACTTATCACCATAGCACAAGGTGGCTTAACTAATTCACAATGCCAAGGATGATAAAGACCACTTTACCAGCCATCAAGCCAAGCGATAGGTGTGGACAATACTTCAGAGGAACTTGCGAGGCTTACTTCCTCTTAGCTGGTGGGTTAGAAGCTGGGTTGACTTAACTGGCTTAACCCAACGAGAATGGACCACCCCTGATGGAACACGTATAACGATGCACTCAGCATGAAGGAGCAGGTGATGACAGGAGACAGGTGGTTGGTAGGGTTGAGGCAGGGGACCTGATAGCGTTTTCACTTCCACACGTCTGCTTATTACTGGCTTAATTGCACAAATCCGGGTCAACCCCTCAGAATTGAAGCAATTAGCACACGAACTAAGCCAGGAAGCTTGAAAACCGGCTGGAACAGGCTTTGCAGGTGGAGTACACACTTGGGCTGCGTGGCTGGAACAGGTTCACATCTTGACCTTCCCGGGCAACCCACAAACAAGTCTTCAACGTCTGAAATACCTTAAATCCAATCCCACCTCTGCACACCATTTGTCTGTGGGTTTTCGATACGTGGATGGGTAAAAATACTCACATAGGCGGTAGTACGTATAATATATAAGGGAAGTATGGAAAGCACAAACAGCCGACCTAGTCTCTAGCTCTGCCTATCTCACGACTGACCATAGTGCCTACGGGTGAGGTGGGTGTTTGACAATCCTGCCTATGGTCAGCAGCAATACAAAATACAGTCATACACTGTTTCACTCAGATGCGTTGGTAGAGGAAGTCTAGGAGTCAGTCTACTCACGGTACACTGGTTACTGGTAACTAGGTTACTAGGAAAGGGTCTTACTACATGGGAATTGTATATACGCCTAGATACACACATGTAAAATAATATATATATATTATACTATATATAATATAAATATTTAATATATTTTATATTATATATATATACTTTTTATATATTATATTATATTATTATTAACACATCGGCCGTTCTCCACCAAGGCAGGGTGGCCCGAGAAACAAAACCCTTTCATTCATTCACTCATCACTGTCGTTGCCAGAGGCGCGCTTGCCTAAGTTATAAAACTGAAACATTAACATCCCATCCATCAGAGTGCGGCACTGTACTTCCCATCTCCAGGACTCATGTCGGCCCTACCCGGTTTCCCCTGACTCACATAAATTTTACCTTGCTCAACTCAAATCAGCACGTCAAGTCCTAAAAACACATTTTATCTCCATTCATTCTATCTAAACGCTCACGCATGCCTTGTGCTGAAAGTCAAAGTCCCTCGTACACAAACCCTTTAATCCCTCCCTGCCAAAATTATCTAGGCCGACCCTACGCTTGCCTTTCCTTCCACTAAGTTCCGAACCTTCTCAACAACCCATTCCTCACCCTCGGTATATATAGTTTTTGGTTAATCCCGCACTCCTCCTAAATGTAGTAAACACCTGTCACTGCAATACAATAAGACGCATACAGTTTACTGTTTTGTGCGAGATAATTACATCTACCTCTGTAATACACAATCAGACCTCTCAGTGAAAAATACATTGCAATAAACATCTTTGTCGTATATATAATAAGATACAACACTTCATTGTGTATACTGTGTGATACACAGCCTACTCAGCCCTAATATATTTGAAAGATTACACTCTTTTAATAGTATATGATAATGAGAGAGAGAGAACACCTCTCAGTTTACGCTAGACTGGGAAAATAAAAGAACACTTTCCCACAATGGAAACAAGACCACAACAAATTAGAAGGTTCAAGCATTTGCCTTCCTTGCCTCTAATATGATACACGCAGCCTTCACCTCAGACCTAGCTGGTATCACTGAGGTATAAACTAAGTTATTCAGAATATCTCTGCTGAAGCCTCTCGCTTCGTGTTTACATTGCGTACCACACAAAGAGAATCTCTGTACATGAGCGCCCAGCCTGTGGCCCGTGCTTGCCTGCAAGTCTATGAATAATGTTTACAGGTTAAACTTAGATTTAATGTAAAATAAGTTTAATTATTAATTATTATTATTATTATTATAATTATTATTATGATTATTATTATTATTATTATTATTATTTTATTTTATTTATTGTAGATTATTCATTATTATTATCAAAAAAAGCGCCTAAAACCACAAGGCTACTACAGCGCTGCGTTATTATGTTAGAGGACGTGCGAACACAATTTTTCTTATTTATTATTAAAGATTAGCCGGCTATTCTCCGGCCCGGGCCTTTTCCAAGTGGTGCCCGGCCTTGGTCCATCTTTAGGGGAGAGTGTCTGAGACCTAAGTCTCATGGGGAGATGACACAAGTTACCTCCTCCATCTTTGGGACCAACTGTCCTCCCAGGCCTAGCCACAAGCTAGCACTCTTGGTCTGTCATCACCCGCCCCAAGGAGAGTAATGCGGAATGCAGTCTTATAAGTCTAAAGGCTCGGGCTCAGGCACTTACCCTACCTAGAAGGGTTGGCAATGGGTCGATGTGATGGATTTTTCTTATCACTATGATTACAATTAATATAAGGAATTTATTTAGTTATTACCCATTCCCTCAAAAATGCTAAATTAAAAATATGTATCTAAAGTCATTAATATAATAATAATAATAACAGTAAATATAGTAATAATAATAATTAATAATAATAATAATATTAATAATAATAATATGCATTACATATGCATGAGCAGCATACTCTGTAGAGCACCTTATATATGCTATATGATTATAAGTAATTTTGGTATATGATCGACTCCATGCCTAACCCTTCTAGGGGTAGGGTTAGGTGCCTTGAGCCCGAGCCTTTAGCCTCATAAGAGTCATTCCCAACATTAGCCCTCCTTGGGGCGGGGATGACAGACCAGAGAGCTAGCTTGTGGCTAGGGCCTGGGGGACAGTTGGTCCCAAGATGAGGTACTTGTGGCTCCTCCTCCCATGGAGAGACTTAGGTCTCAGACACTACCCTAAAGAGGGAGCCAAGGCCGGGCCACCACTTGGACAAGGCCCTGGCGGGAGACTACCGACTAATCTTTAATTAACTATTATGGTTTTATCATCAGATTTTGAAAGGATATATTCACTGAGAGGTGTATGTTTTGTCAGTATATAAAAGCTTAGAGGTTATTTTTAATTCCTTATTTTAGGGATAATTATATTCTTGTCGGTGTGGTCAATAGGTTACGTGTGCCTTATGGACATCTTGTGTAGTAATAGGCTTGAAATTCCATTAGTCAAGCCAACTCTTGTCTGATGCCTGATAATAATGTACTAATTATGATTATAATTATTATTAAAATTTATTATTATTATTCAACTGTTATTTAATTTCATATATTATTTAATATTGTCAAAGTGCCTCGTTACACTTGTAATAATATATCAGTATGAGCAGTAGATAATCAGCCATGCAGAGCGGCCCTCTGCCTGCATCGTGTGTTTATTCTAATATGCAACATGGTAGCATGAACCGTATATAATGCTATCCACTATACTGACAACCATAACATTGCTATGTTACGGATAAACATTAATAACAGAATGGGCTGTACGACAATTGTGGCGACGACGCTGCCGGCTGTACGATAATAGAGTGGTATTTGCTCTGCAACATTTCGATAAGTGAGCAAATATGCCTTTACAGTCGCGTAGTTTGTTGACTTATATTGATAGGCAGACATTAAGCATAGACCGCCATTGTTACGCCAACTCGCCTGAGTCAAGTGCGGAGGAGGTGTTGTGTATTGTTTGTCACTGTAGCTGCCTATCCTTCTCCTTATTCCTTATTGCGTTTGTCACTGTTGCTGCTATCCTTCTCCTTATTCCTCATTGTGTTTGCTCAATGTTGCTGCTATACTTCTCTTTTAGTGTTGATTGTTTTATTGTTCCATGTTGCTTTTTATCATCATTTATTATGTATTGTATCTGTCACTTGTTGCTTCTGTCTTACTCCTTATTGATTTATTGTGTCTGTGTTGCTTCTATTATCATTCTTATTCCTGTCGTTCTTGTTGTTTTCTATCACCTGTTCAGTCTGTCTTTGTTGTTTTAGAGTTTGTGTGTTGCTTCTCTATATCTTTCTTATTCCTATCATTCTTCTTGACTTATTTTTGTCAATTTTTGTCATTCTTGTTCCTTATTATCTTTCTTTTGTCTCTATTATTTATTTTCGTTATCTTTCATATTCTCTTTACTTATTGAAGGTACTATCCATGATTTTTCTTTTTCTTTTTTTTCCTTCCTTCAGCTGTTTTCGATTCTGACCCATAGCTCGTGGAATGACTTAAATAATCAACTCAATTTTCAAACTTAGTTGATGCCCCCAACGCACGAAGCCGATTGCTTCCATGAATTTGGCAATGAAGAAGAACAAATTCGTGGAACAACTGAGGGGACGTGACGAGCCCATGAGCAAGATGTTGTGGAATCCACCCCATATCCAGCGACATGACTCTGATTACATCAATGTGCTCATTCTGTCAGTCTGTCAGAAATGATCAGGCATGTTACTGCCTTCCTTTGATACTTAACATTTTTTTCTATGGACATGTAAATTAAACGTTGTATACTATGCAGAGAAATAAAAATATTAATTTTATTATCTTCCGGACCCCAAAGCCTCAGTGGCCTTGGCTTGGACGAGAGAATACAGCGACCACGAAGGAGAGTAAAGAGTTGATATTTGCTTCGAGTGCAGAGTTGACGATTTATATATGTTGAATTTGTATATTCGCGTTAAGTCACAATAAATAATTATCCGTTCACCTTCTTGACAACAGCTCCAGCAATGTATTGGCTGGTGCGTCTAAGGGCCGGGATAGTTCGTGTTAAGTTTCCTTTGCTTGTAGACAATTTATTTTGACCTAGAACAATACAAAAAAAAACTGTACTTATTGGGTGTCCGTTCGTATCACTGCAGAATGACTCAACTAATCGGCTATCAAATTTTCACCACTGTGACGTTGCCCATGAACAACATGGTTCACGCTACCATTGGTGGTATAAATCCCCAATTTTATCAGTTTTATAGTTTTATTGACATAAATGAGATATTATTTTTTTTATTCAATAGCTAAAGAATACTTCTTCTATATTTGCTTCAAAATCGTGATTTACAATTAATTTTATAAGAAAGATGACACACTCCTATAATCTCACGTGCGTGAAAATTTGAAGTTTTATTGAAATAATTAAAAAAAAAAACTTGTGAATTCGTCTAGAATCTGTGATCAATGACGCGGAGAACTGCTTTTTCTGATCGACTTTAATCTTTTTACATTGGTCGGGCTTTATTAAAACACTGTTTGTCACTAACTTTGGCTGTGTAATTTCAGTTAACAAATTTAATTTAAGAATTTTTGTTCCCGGAAATTAAGATATAATATTCTTTTAATTTGCCTATAACATTTCGTGTTCCACTTAGCCCTAAATTAATACTGGGTATTAATACTAACTTAATTATTAAATTAAGGCCGCGGTATTAAATTAATAAAGGACTAACTTAATTATATGGGGTATTAACTTAATACCTGGGGATTGACTCATAACGGTATATTAACTTCATGCTGGGTTTAACTATTTCTGGCGGTATATAGTTATCCAGTTGTTGTCTTTCCAACTAACTTCCTCCGATTCAGCTTCAACTTATCAACTCATGTCAACTAGTAAACTGTGGAAAAGTTTATGGAACACTTTGTTATATACAATTTTACATGGACTTTACCGATTTTGGCTCTTCCATACCGTTAAAAGCTTCTATGTTGTTGGACTATCAAACGGATTAAACTTTCGTGTAACCTACTTGTAATGAACTTCAAATTGTTAACTTGATGTTAACTGAGAGGCTATTCGATCTTAGAATTGGATCTATACTCCAGTTCCCTTAATTAAGTCTGAAACACCTTTTTTTCACTCCCCTCAGGAGTTGTATAACCTTAAGGGTTTAACACTCCCCATGATATTAATTGTGGATAAATTTAAATTGTGGGTTTTGTATAACAGCAGCCATGGTCGCCGTGCCCAGCGAGTGAGAGTAGCCACTCTCATTGCTGGGTTCCAGGTAATAATCCCTGCGAGATTAACATCAACGTAACATGTATAACAGACAGAAGAATTGGATCTTGTGCTCAGGTTGAATCTTTCAGTGCTGATGTGTTGTGATGTGATTTTTTTTCTCCCTCAAAGGAAGGTTCGTCTTTAATTATATACAAAATGTGTTCCAGGAAAAACTGCAGAATGTCTTCTGATGTGATGTCAGTGTCTGGCCTTTTAGGCTTATCCGAGGTCTAAATTTAATGATGTTAATTTTTATGTAGCCTTGTCACCTGCGTAGCCTCACGGTCATTGTGACAAGTTGTGTGTTACTGTATCCAAAGCCTAAGTTAAAGTTGCTAAACTTTCATAGATGGTCAGTCTTACTTAGAGAAACAATTGGGTTAATTTTGGCCGGTGAAGATCCCAAATTGCATATTTTTATTGAAGAAATTTGGCAAATTGAAATACGGGTTTAATAAGCTAATTTTTAATTATTCCTTCAGGCCCGATTGGCTTAAAATCTTTAAATCCAGTAGTAATTCCATTTTTTACCAGCGTCGAGCGACTTGAAACAGTTAGATTATCGGATACTGATGATCTATGTGAGATAACTACAGAATGCCTTTTCAGTTTGGATTAAGCCTTCATAGCTGTTTTTTCTTGATGATTTTTTCTTTGTGTTTCTAATTGTCGACCTTATATTAAAGAAATTGGAACAGTTAGTGCATGTGATAACTAGTGGAATGTTCACTCTCTTCCTTACATTTCAAATTTCGGTTCGAAATTATAGCTGTATTAAAAACATATGCCACACTGCTGCACTATGCCTTTCGAGTGCATTGAGGTAAGTGGGGGCTGGAGGTTATGCATATGGGATACATTGATCGTGCCGCCACCAGAGATTGCATCCAGTTAACAATATTTATTCATGTGATGATTTGTTTTTGAAACCCTGCTATGGTCACAGCAATACAAATACAGTCAATATTCACACAGTGGTTGGTGTGATCATTATGGACACTGGTTAGGGTAACTGGTTACTAGGAAAACGGTACTTATGAAAATTGTATTACGCTAAATACACAATGTAATATATAATATATATTATATATAAAAATTTATATTTTATATATTTATTATATAATATTATAAAATATATATTTTTATTATTTTTAAACATGGGCCGTCTCCACAAGGCAGGGGGGGCCCAGAAAAAAAAAACTTTCATCATTCCTATCACTGTGTTGCCAGGGCGCTTGCACTACATTTATAAAACTGCAACATTAAAAACCATCCATCAGAGTCCCGGCACTGTCTTCCCATCTCAGGACCAAGCCCGGGCCTCCCGGTTTCCCTGACCCCAAAAATTTTTTGCCACACTCCAACAGCACGTCAAGTCCTAAAAACCTTTTATCCCCATTCACTTTACAAACACGCTAGCAGTTGCTGAAAGTAAACCCCTCGTACAAAAAAAACCTTTACATCCCCCTGAAAAATTTTCTAGGCGCCCCCTACGCGCCTTTCCCCCCAAAATTTTCCGAACCATCTAAAACAACCCTTCCTATCCCTTGAATAATTTTTTTTGGTAATCCCCACCCCTCCTAAATGAAAAAACACCTGTCACTGCTATACAATAAGACGTACTTTTATGTTTTGTGCAGTAATTAATCTCTTGTTACCAATCACCTCTCAGTAAAAAATACAATGAAATAAACACTTTGTGTTTTTAAAAATAAGTAAACCCCTCTCATTGTGTATACAGGGGAGATACCAGTCAGCCTTATACTATGAAAGATACACATTTTATAGTATATGTAAATGAGAGAAGAGACACTCTAGTGTAGTAGACTGTGAAAAAAAAGAACCTTTTCCCACAATGGAAAAAAGACCCCAACAAAATAAGGATCAAGCATTTGCCTCCTTGCCTCTAATTTTATACACGAGCCTTCCCCAGATGGGTGGTATCCTGAGGTATAAAACTAAGTTATTCAGACTACATGCTGAAGCCCTCGCTTGGTTTACTTGGTACCACACAAAGAGAACTCGTCGGAGCGCCCAGCCTGTGGCCCCTCTGCCTGCCGATGATAAGTTTCAGGTTAAACTTTTTTATGTAAAAAAAAGTTTAATTATTATTATTATTATTATTATTATTATTTTTATTTTATTATTATTTTTTATTATTATTATTATTTTTATTTATTTTGTAGATTATTATTATTATTATCAAAAAGAAGCGCTAAACCACAAGGGTTTAAAACAGCGCTGGTTATTTATGTAGAGGACGTGCGAACACATTTTTCTTATTTATTTATTAAAGATTACCCGGGTTTATTCTCCCGGGCCCCGGGCCTTTTCCAAGTGGTGGCCCGGCCTTGGCTCCCTCTTTAGGGAGTTTTCTGAGCCCTTTAAAGGTCTCCCATGGAGGAGGCACAAGTACCTCCTCACTTTGGGACCAACTGTCCCCAGGCCTAGCCACAAGCTAGGCCTCTCTGGTCTGTCATCCCGCCCCAAGGAGAGTAATGGGAATGACAGTCTTTAAGCTAAAGGCTCGGGCTCAGGCACCTACCCTACCCTAGAAGGGTTAGGCATGGTGTCGATGGTTTTTCTTATCACTATGAATACAATAATATAAGAATTTATTACGTTATTACCCATTCCCCCTCAAAAAATGCTAAATTAAAAATGTATCTCAAGTCATTAATATAATAATAATAATAACAGTAAATAATAATAATATAATAATAATAATAATAATAATAATAATAATAATAATATGCATACATATGCATGAGCCGCAAAACTCTGTAGAGCCCCTTATATATGTATAAGATTCATAAGTTATTATGGTATATGATCGACACCATGCCTAACCCTTCTAGGGTAGGGTAGGTGCCTGAGCCCGAGCCTTTAGCTACATAAGACTGCCCATTCCCTTTTAGCCCCCTTGGGGCGGGGATGACAGCCCAGAGAGGCCTAGCTTGTGGCTAGGCCTGGGGACAGTTGGTCCCAAAGATGAGGTACTTGTGCTCCTCCCAAAGGGAGACTTAGGTCTCAGACACTCCCTAAAGAGGGGGCCAAGGCCGGGCCACCACTTGGACAAGGCCCTGGCCGGGAGACTACCGACTAATCTTTAACTAACTATTATGGTATACATCGACTTTTGAAAGGATATACACTGAGAGGTGTATGTTTGTCAGTATATATAAGCTTAGAGGTTATTTTAATCCCTTTTTTAGGGATTAATATATTCTTGTCGGGTGGTCAATAGGTTACCGTGTAGCCTTAATGACTCTTGTGTAGTCAATAGGCTTGAAATCCCCTTTTGCAAGCCAACTTTGTCAGATGCCTGATAATAATGTACAATTATTATAATTAAATTTTTAAAATTATTATTATTATTCAACCTGTTATTAATATTCATATTATTATTAATATTGTCAAAGTGCCCCGTTTTCACTTGTAATAAAATATCAGTATGAGAGTAGATAATCAGCCATGCAGAGCGGCCCTCCTGCTGCAAGTGTCGTTATTCTACATATGAAAAACATGGTAGCATGAACCGTATAAAAATACATCCACTATCGACAACCAAACTTGCTATGTTACGATAACATTAATAACAGAATGGCTGTACGACAATTGTGGCGACGACGCTGCCGGCTGTACGATAATAGAGTGGTATTTGCTCAAACATTTCGATAAGTGAGCAAATATGCTTTAAAAGTCGGTATTTTGTTGACTTTATTGATAGGCAGACATAGCATAACCCGCCATTTTTTACCCAACTCGCTGAGTCAAGTGCCGGAGGAGGCTGTTGGTTTGTTTGTCACTGTAGCTGCTATCCTTTTCTTATTTTATTGTTTTTGTCACTTTTTGCTGCTACCCTTCTCCTTATTCCTTTGTGTTTGTCACTGTTGCTGCTATCCTTTCTTTTTGTTTATTGTTTATTTTTCCCTGTTGCTTTTTTTTCCCCTTATTATTATTGTATCGTCACTGTTTCTGTCATACCCCTTTATTGATTTTGTGTCTGGTTGCTTCTTTATCATTCTTATTCGTCGTTCTTTTGTTTCTACCCTGCTCAGTCTGTCTTTGTTGCTTTTAGTGTTTGTGTGTTTCTTCTATCATCTTTCTTATTCCTATCATTCTTCTTGCTTTTTTTTTGTAATTTTTGTCATTCTTGTTCCCTTATTATTTTTTCTTTGTCTCTAATTATTTATTTTTTTATTTTTAATTTTCTTTAATGGGGTATCCATGTTTTTTTCTTTTTTTTTTTTTCCTTCCTACAGCTTTTGTTTTTGCCCATAGCTCGTGAAGCCTTAAATAACAACTCAAATTTTAACATTATTTGAAAATTCGAAGCGATTGTTCATGAATTTGGAATAAAGAACAAATTGTGGAACAACTGGGACTTTTGACGACCCATGAGACAGATGTTGGGGAAATCCACCCCATCATGGGGAAATGACTTGTGAAATTGGTCACTACTGTCAGTCTGTCAGAAATGATGGCAGTTATCCCTTCCTTTGTATTTAACATTATTCTTTTACATGTAAATTAAAGTTGTATACTATGCAAGAAAAAAAAAATTTTAAATTTAAAAACTACGAAAGCCTCGGGGCCCTGGTGGCGAAGAAATACAGCGCCAGAGGAGAGTCAAGTTGATATAGTTTCGGTGCAGAGTTGACGTTATATATGTGGAATTTGTATTCTCTTTAAGCAAATAAATAATTACCCGTTCACCTTTGTCAACAGCTTCCAGAATGTTTTGGCTGGGGCTTTTGGGCCGGGAGGTTTGTGTTAAGTTTCCTTTCTTGAGGGCAAAAATTTTGACCTAGAACATCAAAAAAAAAAACTGTACTTTTTGGGATCCTTCCGTAACTGCGATGACTCAACTAATCGGCTTTAAAATTTTTAAACCCGGGGGAGTTGCTGAAAAATGGTTCACGCTACCATTGGCTGGGAAAATCCCCAAATTTTTCAGTTTTATAGTTTTATTGACAAAAGAGATATTATTTTTTTTTATTCAATAGCCCAAAGAATACTTCTTCTAAATTTTCTTCAAAATCGTATTTACAATTAATTTTATAAGAAAGAGACCCTCCATAATCTCATGCGTGAAAATTTGAAGTTTTATTGAAATAATTAAAAAAAAAAAACTTGAATTTGTTAGAATCTGATCAATGACTCGAGAATGCTTTTTCTGATCGACTTTAAACTTTTACCATTGGTGGGCTTTATTAAAACACTGTTTGTCACTAACTTTGAGCTGTGTAAATTTCAGTTAACAAATTTAATTAAGAATTTTTGTTCCCTGAATTAAGATAATATTCTTTTATTTGCCTATAACATTTGTGTTCCCTTAAGACCATAAACTTAATACTGGGATATTAATACTAACTTAATATTAACTTAAGGCCGGGTATTAAATTAATAATGGGACAAACTTAATTAATAATGGGGTATTAACTTAATACCTGGGCATTGACTTCATAACGGTATATTAACTTCATGCTGGGTATTAACTTAATTCTGGGGTATTAGTTATCCAGTTGTTGTCTTCCACTAACTTCCTCCGATCAGCTTCAACTTATCAACCATGTCAACTGTAACTATGGAAAAGTTTATGGAACACTTTGTATATACAATTTTACATGGACCATTCCCGATTTTGGTTTCCATACCGTTACAAAGCTTCTTGTTGTTGGCTTCAAACGTTAAACTTTCGTGTAACCTACTTGTTAATGAACTTCAAATTGTTAACTTGATGTAACTGAGAGGCTATTGATCTATAGAATTGGATCTATACTCCAGTTTCCCTTAATTAAGTCTGAAACACCTTTTTTTCACTCCCCCTCAGGAGTTGTATAACCCTTACGGGTTTAACACTCCCCCATGATATTAATTGTGATAATTTAAATTGGTGGGTTTTGTATAACAGCAAGCACTGGTCGCCGTTGCCCAGCGGTGAGAGTAGCCACTCTCATTGCTGAGGTCCAGGTAATAAACCCTGGAGATTAACATAACGTAACATGTATAACAGCAGAAGAATTGGATCTTGTGCTCAGGTTTAATCTTTCAGTGCTGATGTGTGATTTTTTTTCTCCCTCAAAGGAAGGTTCGTCTTTAATTATACAAAATGTGTTCCAGGAAACTACTGCAGAATGTCTCTCCTGATGTGAAGTCAGTGTCTGGCTTTATAGGCTTATCCGAGGTCAAATTACATGATGTAATTTTTATGTAGCCTTGCACCTGCGTAGCCTCAGGTCATTGTGACAAGTTTGTGTGTTATGTATCCAAAGCCTAAGTTAAAGTTACTAAACTTTCATCGCTGGTCAGTCTTACTTAGAGAAACAATTGGGTTAATTTTGGCCGGTGAAGATCCCAAATTGCCATATTTTTATTGAAGAAATTTGGCAAATTGAAATACGGGTTTAATAGCTAATTTTTAAGTTTCCTCAGGCCGATTGGCTTAAAATCTTTAAATCAGTAGTAATATGCAGCGTCGAGCGACTTCAAACAGTATATTATCGGATACTGATCTATGTGAGATAACTACAGAATGCCTTTTCAGTTTGGCATTAAGCCTTCATAGCTTTTTTTCTTGATGTTTTTTTCTTGTGTGTTTCCTAATTTGTCGACTTATATTAAAAGAAATTTGGGAAAAGGGGGGGTTGTTTTTGGGGTTTCCCGGGGAAAGGGCAAATTCTTTAAATTTAAAAATTTCGGGTTAAAAAATATTTAGGCGGGATTAAAACATAATCCCCTTTTCTTTGGAAAACCTTATTTTTTTTTCGATTTTTTTCTTGGGTTTTTAAGGGGGGGGGTGGGTTAAAGAAAGGGGAAAATTTTTTTGGATCGTGAAACGGGAAAATGCACCCCTTTAAAAAATTTTTAAAAATTTTTTAAATATTTGTTTTAAATACATAAATTGGGGCCTTGGTTTTCCCAGGCGGGGGGGGGGGGGGGGTGGGGGTTTTGGGTCCTGGGAAAATTTTGCCCCCCGGGGGTCGATTTTTTAGGTGTTTTGTTTTTTTTTTCCCTTTGCCGGTTTTTTGGTTTTTGTTCACTCGTTTTGTTCCTTGGGGGCCCCGGGTTTTTTAAAGGGAAAGGTTTTTTTTTTAATTTGGGGTTTTTTTTTTGGGGGTTCTTGGGCAAAATTATTTTTTGAAAAATGTAGGTTTTGAGGTTTTAATTTTTTTCAATGGGGGAGGGGTTTTGGGAATTGTTATTATTTTTGGGGTGGGGGTTTTTGTTCCCCCGGGGGGTTTTTAATTTTTTGGGGGGAGTTTTTGTTTTGTTAAGTTTTTTGGGGGGGTTTTTGGAAATTTTTTTTTTTTGAATGGGGGTTTTTTTATTTTTTTGTTTTTGTATTTTTTGGGGGGGTTTGGTTATTGTTTTAAAAGGTTTTGGGGAATGGTTTTGAGTGTTATTTTTTTAGTTTAAACCATTTTTCTTGAAAACCCTTTCTGTAACCTTTTTCTCTTGTCAGTTTTGTTTTCTCATTCTGGGGGAACTTGTTCACTCATCTTTATCTTGTTCATTCATCTATAATTTGTTCATTCATTTATATACTTGTTCATTCTCTATGTACATGTTCATCATGTACGTTTTGTTCATTCATCTATATACATGTTCACCTTTCTATTATTTTGCCAGTCATCTATGTATTTAAATTGAACCCATCTTATATTTTTTTCCTTTTCTGCCCTACTTGTTTAATCATCGATGTAATTTTTTTGGTAATCGGGCAGATTTGTTCAATCCTCTACTTACTTTTTCAAAAATTCTCCGCACATGTTGAAGCACCTAAGTATGTTTCAGAACATGTATGTAATTCTAAACCACATGTATTTGGGTTCACTCTTTTTCCCTTTTTCACCCCGGTATTTTTTCACTTTCTTTTTAATTTTTTTTTATTTAAAATTTAGTGAACATATTTAACGTTTCTTTATTTATCAAACTGCTTTTCCTTTTCCCTTTCACAATCTTTTCTCTCCCCTTTTCTCTTTTTTTTTTTTTTTTTTTTTTTTTTTTTTTTTGGGGGGGGTTTTTTTTTACACGGGGTTTGGAAAAGGGTTTAAGGGGCCCCTAGTTTTATTCACAAGCTATTTACGGGTTTAAAGGATTCAAAATTTTAATTGACAACTAAAGCTTTTTACCTACATAAGCTCATTTAAAGCATTTTTTTTGGGTTATGAGACATACAATTTAGGGACCAGGATAAAATTTGGAGCCACTGTGGGCCAGCCTTTTTTTTTGATCAATTTTGACTTTTTATCTCGTTGACATCATTATGCGTACGAAGGGGTTTTTCCCCTACTCGAGTCATCCTGGTAATATGATCTCAGATGGAGTGATATTCGGGAAAAGGGGTTACAGCCAGAGTGAAGTTGCTCTTTCGGGGCCCGTTTTTGTTCATAAAACTTGTTTTCACGCTGCCCCTCAAGGGGATCCAAGGTGGTACTTTGAAAATATTGGCCTTATACATAACAGTAAGGCCCCCCAAAAACCCCACCCTGGTTTAAAGGGTTTTTGGCAAAAATGACAGATCTATCCAAAAGGGGGCCCCCTGGCGAGAGTTTAGACGTCTTGCTCTGTTCCCACTCCGCAAGCAGTCGCAGATGGGGGGGGGGGCAGGAAAACCCAAAAAAAATGGGGGGCATACTCAAGGGTGAGCGATTTGTCCTCGTACAGAATCTTGAAACCCCCCTTCCTGTCAAGCAAAATGCGAGATAGGGGGAAGTCCCGTAACCCCTCCTGGCTCCCCTTTTTTGCAAATTTTTACAACAGGGTTTTCTTCATGGTTTTTTTTGGGAGTAAAATTTTTCTTTTCCCAAGGATAAAAATTTTTCCCTCCAGGTGCCAGCACCCCCCATTCAAACCTTTAAATTTACTGCACCAGCTTTACCATCATGGTGCCTAGAACGATCATCATTTGCGTTTTCCCCGGGTTTGCAAATGTACTTGCCATCTTCATTATTCATTCATTGGGAGGTTTCCCCGGTATTTAGGGCCCCGGGGTTTTTCCTCCATATGGGACCCGGCTGGGCCCCCATTTTGGGGGTGCCCGTTCATTTTTCTTCTTTTTTCTGTCTTCTTTTTTGGGGCCCTCCGGCTAAAGGGGAAACTTCCCATCTTTTTCCCCCAAGCTAAATAGCTCTTTATTGGTGGATTAAAGTAGCTTAGAGCAGCGGGCTTTTCTTCCTGGGAAAAAGGGTAAAATGTCAGTGTACAGTAAACCCTGCATATGCAGGGATTCGGGGATGAGTAAAAAGGGTCGTTGAAGTAACTTTTCCCATAAAAATGGCCCCCAGCACGTTTCCCTTTTGGGGAACATTTTGGCCCCAAAAAGGAAAAAAATTTGTTTTGCGTTTGGGCCCATTGAGAACTAACTTGGGAAAATCTACCATGAAGGAAATTTCACGAGGAGACATAGCGTAGAGCCGCAATTCCCATGCTTAAAAGTTTTGCTAAAGGCTCTGGTGCCACCCCCCCCGGTCGAAACACCAAAATTGTCCATCTACCACAAAACTGCCTTTGGGATTCATCCAGTGACTGGGGCCACTTAGTGGAGAGGTTTAAAAACAATCAGCAGCAGAGAAACCCCTTTCCTAAGCCCAAAATTGACGATCACAAAAGTGAGGGGAAACCCAAAAAAAACCTCTGTCATTTGCCCTTGAGATTATTGCCCTCAAGGATTTTTTAACCAGTGATTGACGGGAGTGCCCACGGTCGTAGTTCCCTAAATTCTCCGGGCTCTTTTTTTTGGGAAACGGGACTACATTTGCCTTTTTTCCCCACAGAGAGGGCCTTTTTCCTGTACTAGGCATGCGGGAAAGATGTATTAGAGGGGCCTGCTAGCGGGGTATCCCCCATTTTCTCAGAAAATCTTGAGCTCACTTGTCGGGGCCCACCCCTTTTTAAATTGGTAAAGCGATTAAGAAGGAAATGCACCTCCCTCCCCTTATTGTCACCACTGACATTTTTGACACATTTCCCTTGAACCCTAGCCAAGGGGGGTCCCTTGCGGATCGGGAACTTGCTTTTTGGTAACAAAGTTTTCAGCAAAGAGGTCTGCTTTCTCTTGCTACTAGTAAAAGGGGGTCCCCATCCGTCGTTTTAGAGGGAAGGGTTTTTTAAATCGGGCCCAAAAACCCTTTGTCTGTCCTTACTAGGGCCCAAACCAGGTTTTGGAGCCTACCCTACCTATGCAGCTTTCTTTTTGTGCCCCCACCTCCCATTTGGGCAATGGCCCATTTTTTAAACCCCCCCAATGCCTACAGTTTTGCCTGTGCAAGTTCCTGTTTTTGAAAACCCCTGAAGGGGTTACAATGTATTGATGTAAATTATTTATATGTATAAAATGTAAATTACCTTTACATAAAATTTTAAAAATTGCTTAAAAATCGCGAAAAATCGCTAAATCGAAAATATATTGCTTTTTTTTATTTTTTGACTTAGTTTTTTGGGTTTAGGTAGGATGTAACATTCATATAATATTTTTGTCCTTCTATATATTTCCCAAGGGCCCTTATTTCAAACTACGAAATTATCGCTTTGGCTCTTCCCTCTCCCGGGCTTCTCGTTTTTGCTGGGCAGCAACTGTCCATGGAGCTATCATGATCGGGGGGGGGTGTTCACACCTCCCCTAAGTTTTTAGTCTGGTCTAAAACTCATTTGGGGTTATAAACTTATGTTTTTTCCAACTTTGGGTTACTGGGGGTTTGGTGTCGCATAAAACTCTGAAAAACTCAGGTCCGAGCTGAGCTTCTGACCTAATTTTACGGGTATCTGTTTTACCTGTCACAGTCGGAAAATTTTCTTATGCTGAAATTTAAAGTTTCAGTATATGGGATTTTTGGGTGACTTTTGTGGGGGAACCCGCTGATGGTCCCTACTTAGTGTAGTTTATTATCTCCTTGTTCCTGATCTGTGTCGGGAGTTGCTTTTATATTGCAATTTGGGCCCTTTGCATTCTTTTTTTTGTTCAAGCAGACTGTTCTGATTGCCCCGTTTTTGGGCCCAAAAAGTTAGTTTTTTTTGAAAAACTTTGGGCATCAAATTTTTTAAGTCTAGTCGGTCGTGAGACATAGCCCAAAATACTTTGAGCACTTACACAATAAAACACAAAAATTTTCTTGTACATATTTGGGAAAATATTATTAAATGCAAATGAAACCCGACGGTACTTTTAAAACTTTTGGAAAAAGATAAAGTGGGTTTTTACCCCAAATAAATACTGTACCAGGCACAGCTATGACCTTGGGCCCCATAAGCACTGGGGGCCCCTTTTTGCACACCCGCTTTTACAGGGAAAAGCTCCAAAAATTTTACTGCTGCTTTAAAACCCTTTTCCCAAATACATTAATTATGAAACCGGGCAAGCAAACTATTCTAGAGACATATAACTTTTTTACCTGTAATTTTTTCCAAATGCATTTTGTACTTTTTCAAAAGACGATAAGATCAAACTTTTTTCAAAGTTTGCTGTTAAAAAAAAAAATTGCATTTGAAGATGGTGTAGGCCCCCCAAGTCAATAACCCAAGACGCCTTGTTCAAATTGTTTCTTTACAAAGAGTTTTAAAAAAAAATGTATGTCTGTGGACATACAAAAATATCTGATCGATCATACTACCTCGGGTATTCTGGAAACTGCAGCATTACCCAAAAATTTTGGAAAATTTCTCAAAAAAAACTTGTACGTAATAAAACACAAAGAAAAAGGTAACAAAAAATTATCCTAGAAGTTGGGAACCTAAATCACTGCCCCAATTTCCCCGGGCCCGATGATCTCTACTGTAACTTCTCTCCCTTTTTCCAGAAAAAAACCAAAAATCCTGAATCTGGCTTGGGCAGACCAAAATCCCGATATCGAGAAGAAGAAAGTTAAAAAGGACCATTGTAAAGAAAAGGGCATGCTTTGAGAGTTTGGGTATAAATTAGAAAGAGGGTACGAGAAACAGTCGGTGGCTGGCGCCCCCCCCAAGTCGTATCCTCTCCTATGCAACAAAGGGAAAACCCAAAAACCTAGAATACCTTTGATCCCACGGGTTTTTGTAATATTACTCAGGGGAATACTAGCGTCCAAAAAAGTGTATCTGACGAAAAGGTTTCCCTTCAGGGGAAAGAGCCCTTACTTAACGAGAGGTTTAAAAAAAATTTGAAAGAATCACATTAACTGAATAATTACTTTTAGACACTGGGGAGTTATCTCACGTTTTAAGAGAAGATGTACTGCCCCTAACTGATGATACCTATTTCAAGATAAATGTATTTTTTAGAAGCCTATGGGGGGGTTATAAAAAGACCTCTGCAAAAAAGTTTTCATTGAAACAAGCCCATATAAATGGTTATATTGCAGTGGGGAATCCATGGTGTATTTCCCACAGGTCCCGTGGCTTTTGATAGGAAAAGATAACCTTTTAGCTGGACAAATCAAGAACCACTTTTATTGATAATAACACTGATGATAATTTTCCATTGAAGCCTTTTTAGAGAAACCTATTTTAATTTTCCCCCTCACGAAATTTCTAGAGCAAAGTCAAAAATACAACAAAACCCTAAAGTCTCCTGTTTTTTTAGTGGATAAAATGATTTGGGCTTGAATATGTTGTTTAGTGAAAGCTCTGCGCCCCGGGTCATTAACACTGACTCCCCCTTTGGGCAAACAACCGGTCAGGGCACAACAAAGAACATTTAAAAACATAAAATGTAGGAAAAACGCAGAAGGCCTTTCTGGCCCATACAGGCAGTTCCCTTTTCAAAAAAGACATCACCAAAAACTACTCAAGAAATAAATCCCGTACCCCTTGACCCCAATCAAACCCCGCCCCCCCCACACATATATTTTTTCCAGTTTTCTTCTTAAAGCTACCCAAGGTCCTAACCTCTATCACCCCCCGGGGAAAACTGTTTCCCCGCATCTACAACCCTGTTAAAAAACCAAAATACTTTCCCAAAGCCCCTTTTTAAAACTAAAAATTTTTCCAGCTTAAATCCATTATTCCCTTTTTTTACCTTTTCGAACCCTCATCTTTTTTTAATGTCTCCCCTTTTTTTTTTATCCCGTCATCCCTTATACAAATTTAATGTATCTCCCCTCATTCTACGCCTCTCCAGAGAGTGGAGATTTAAGGCTTTAAAATCTAATTTTTTCCCTACGGGAGGTTCCCTTTCACATAAAAACATTTAGTTTCTTTTTTGTATGTTCCTAATGAGTCAAAGTCCCTCCTGTATAAGGGGGCCAAAACTGAGCAAACATAATCTAAATGAGGCCTCACTAGTATGTATAGAGTTAAAAAAACTTTTTAAATTCTGTTTCTTTTACTTTCTTTAATAAACCCAAAATAATCTGTTGGCCTTGTTGCGCAAAACTGAAGGGACTGGGGGTCTTGGCTTAAGGAAATTTTTGCTTACCAAGACTCCCCAAATCTTTTTCCCCATTCGTATGACCAAACTCTACTTCACCTAGATTAAAAGCTTCGGGGGGTTTTTTTTCATTACCCAAGGGGAAGTTTCCTTACACTTATCCACAAATTTAAAATTCACGCCATTTCTCAGACCAAAACATTATTTGTTTTAAATCGCCTGGAGTTCATTGATATCCTTCCTCAGAGTGAATTATACGGCCTACTTTTTATCTCACAAACTTACTCAGTCACTAGTAATCCCCTTTATCAAGGTTTATTTAAAGTAAAATTTTTAACAAGAGAGGGCCTAAAACTGATTCCTTTTGGGGAAAAGCCACTAGTGACTAATCCCCCTTCAGATTTCACTCCATTAATGGAACTCTCTGGGTTTCTATTTGGGAAGCCAAGCCTCAATCCTTTCTAGAACTTAAACCCCCCTAACCATGAGCTTCCACTTTTTTTTAAATCTCTTGTGAGGTACCGTCGAAGGCTTTCCCAAAATCCAAATAAACAATAACAATTTTCCCTTTTCACTTCAACTGCCCCCAAATTTCTATTGAAGAAAAAGTCAGTAAGTTTTTCAGGCAGGAAAAACCTCCGTGAATCCCCTGCTGAGATTCCCTTTATCAAATTATCTCTTCAAGGTTTACTTCTGATAAAAGTCAGCTATAATTTATTCTAATAACTGCCCACTATAGATTTTCGGCTTAAATTGGGGCGGTAATTTGAAAAAAGGGGTGGACTTATCCCCTTTATTTTAATAAGGAACCACATTAGCCATCTTTCCCCATCTCCCGGACAAAAACGGGAAGGAAAGGAAAGCTTTTAATACACTCGTTTTTAAAGGGGTGACTAACTCCATCTTTCATTCCCTTAAAAACCCTTGAAAAAACTCATCGGGTCCCGGGGACTTATTTTGTTTTTAGTTGCCCAAACCTTTTTAAAAACCATTTCCCCCGTGACAGTAAAATTATTAAAATTAAATTCATCAGGAACAAATTTAAAAGTTAATTACTGGAATCTCCATTTACATCTTCCTGTGTAAAAACTGAAAAAAATAGTCCCTTAAAAAGGGAAAACATTTCCAGTTCATTTTCCGCCCGCTGCCAAATTTCCCGATTTTTAGAGGCCTAAAATTTTTCCTTCACCTTCGTCCTAAACACTAGAAAGAACCCCTTTGGATTATCTTTGAAATTTATTAGCAACTCTAATTTCATAGTCACTTTAGCCTTTCCCAATCGCCTTTTTTTTTCTTCTCTTTTAAAACTGAACAATTGGTCAGAAAAGGTAACCTCTCCTCTTCGATGCGCCTATAAATCCCCTTTTTTCCCCAAATAATGCTTTAAAAATCCTTTTTAAACCCCTTTGGGGTCGTTATTATTTGACCCCCAAATTTCTCTCTGGGGGAAAGTAATACTCGGGCACTGTGTACTTATTAAAAAAACAATCATAAAAGGGAGATCCCTTCATATTTATAAGTAAAATTATTTGTCAATAAAATCATTTGCTAATAACCCCCAAAAAAAAATTAGACAATTTCCCTAAGTCCTTATACGGGAGAACGAAAAAACCGGGGAAATTTTTTCTGTATTATCCCTTATTTTTGCCCTTCCCCCAAATTTAAACTAAAGGTATGGATTTTGGATCCCCCTTGCGCCAAGCCTTTAGTGATCCCCGATTAAACACGAGTGTTTTCCCCCATTTACAAGACTAGGGCTAAACAAATTATTTCCCCTGGTTTGGTTCAGTTAAACCTGTTTTTAGAAAACATCCCAACGTTTTTTCCCTGAAGTCCTGGGCCTAATTACCTGTCCCAAAAAATTCCCCTCAATTTGGAAAAAAAAAATCCCCTACATTACTAAAGTTACTGTGTCCAGAAGCCCTAACAATTTTTGTCCCAAAAAGTCCCCCTCTAACGTGATCCAAGCCCGGGGGGTCGGGATATTAAACCTAAAATTAGTTTTTCTTGGGCCCTCCACGAAATCTAAACCCAAAAAGAAACCCGTTTCTGCTCCATCTATTTTTTACCTTTTTTTTGCAAAAAATTAATATTTTCTCCCAACATACAATGCAACCCTCCCCCCTTCCCCCTTTCATCTATCCACATTTAATAAATTAAATCCCTGAAAAATTACACTCACAGTCATATCCCGACTCTTTAAATCATTTCCACTTTCAGTTAATGGGAATGATAACAAAATTTCCCCGTAATGCTACCAAACGTAGTTCATTAATTTTTTTTCTTGCACTTTGACTGTTAGAATAAAATACCATCATATGTTTTTTCTCTGCACATTTTTCCTATTCATCTTTGTTTTTACACAATTTCTGAAATTATCATTACCCAGAGTTACTACATGACAGTTACTATTAAGATTCTTAATATCAGAGCATAAGTCAATATATCCATACTCATTATTAATCATTTCAAACCCATACCTCTAACTAATCCTAGTTTAAAGTCCTAACAACCCCCTCAACTGAGTTAGCAAGAAAACCCACACCTGCCCTGGATAAGTGAACCCCATCCCTGGCATACATGTCATTTCGGCCATAGAAGTTGTCCCAGTTGTCAATGAATGGTACTGCATTATCCTTACAGTGTTTATCCAGCCAACAATTAATACCAATTGCTCTGGACAACCATTCATTACCAACACCTCTTCTTGGCAAAATGCCACATATAACAACTGACGTTAAATTTCTAACTCATGATGATTTAATCAAGGATCAGTTTGTTGATCAGTCACTGGAAAGACTGAGAGATATAGCAGTTACTGAGAGTGAAGCAAAGGATCTCGATAATTGTTACTATTATAGTAACGGTGTACTGATGGAGAAAAATATATGTAAGTTGTCAGCTGATAGTGTTTCCACCACAGTCAAGCATCTCGTAGTGTTACCAGTTACATTTCGTGAACAAGCCATTGATTTTGCTCACAATAGTCCCATAGGAGGACATTTGGGTGTCAAGAAGACACTCGGTAAACTGGCAAAACATTTTACTTGGCCTAAAATGAAGGAAACATTAGCTGATCATGTGCGACGTTGCCACGTGTGTCAAGTGACAGGCAAGCCAGCACACACACCTCCACCTACACCTCTCACTGTATTCAGTAGTAGCAAAGTTCAGTTCATCTGGACTATAGATTGTTCAGACTTGTTGAAAAGATTGAAGCGTTTGCTTTCCTCTGCTCCTGTGTTGAGGAGTCCTAATTTCAATCTTCCCTTCTTTTTACATGTAGATGCGAGTGTTTATGCAGTGGGTGCTGTGCTGCTCCAACAGTCAACATCCACTGACATTCTCCATCCTATATGTTACTATTCATCTAAGCTCAAACGACACCAGAAAAATTATGCCACTATTGAGAAAGAGGCTCTAGCTCTTGTGGTGTCCTTGGAACATTTTGACATGTATTTGGGCACTTCCCCATTTAAAATTAACGTTTTTTTTTCAGACCACAATCCACTCACCTACATAAACACTATGAAGAGTAAAAATGCTAGGATCATGAGGTGGGCACTCAGAATCCAGCCTTATTCTATTAGTATAAAACATATAAGTGGTCATTGTAATGTATTTGCTGACGCTCTGTCACGTCCTTAATAATTACCAGTTACATTAAATTAACGTAATTTTATGCCCAAATACCTTTTGTTACTTGCTATGTCAAATTCAGTAAAGTAACGTAATCTCTCCAGCCCATGTTAATTATGTATACTCATGTCTAATTATGTTATTTATATATTCACAGTAGTGGGGACATATGTGTAAGGAGACAGAAGCTGAGTGATGAGTTTGTAGTGTTGTGTGGGCGATGTTACTGCATGGCGGAACAGTCCTGCCGCAGACCCCCCCCCCCTCACAACACACCTTAAGCTGTTTCATACTCAGATGTCCATACTGCATAGCATTCCACTACCACTACTTAAGAGTGAAATGTCGTCTCCTGTCTATAGCACAAGACTATTTTTCATATGCAGTCTCCTCTACTATGATCGAGCCTCAATGTATCATGCTTGTCTACGCTATCCTGTCTCTACACTGATGTACATAATCACGAGTATGCAGAGATACGATACTGTGTACTGCCCTAGTACTAGGGGCATAACTTAGTGATATAGACACTGTGAAATTATAGAAGTGCTTGGCACAAGATTGACTCTTATTTTTTTTTATTAAATTGTGTTATTAATGTGA
>NW_026464785.1:37500-43825 GCF_026875155.1 Cherax quadricarinatus
CTGAAGGAATACGGGAAGACAAAACAGTGGCATACAGCAACAAGGGATACACCAACAAGTGTTGGATGAATTACACACAACTGAGGAGGAAGTGGAGAAGCTCCTAAGTAACCTTGATACCTCAAAGGAGGTGGGACCGGACAACATCTCTCCAAGGGTCCTTAGAGAGGGAGCAGGGACACTACGTGTGCCACTAACCAGAATCTTCAACACTTCCTTTGAAACTGGGCAACTACCTGAAGTATGGAAGAAGGCAAATGTAGTCCCCATCTTTAAGAAGGGAAACAGAAATGAAACACTAAATTATAGACCAGTGTCACTGACATGTATAGTATGCAAAGTCTTGGAAAAGATTATTAGGAGGGCAGTGGTGGAGCACCTGGAGCAGAACAAGATTATAAACGACAGCCAGCATGGATTCATGGAAGGCAAATCCTGTGTCACAAACCTGCTAGAGTTTTATGACAAGGTAACTGAAGTAAGAAATGAGAGGGAGGGGTGAGTTGATTACATTTTCTTGGACTGCAAGAAGGTCTTCGACACAGTTCCTCACAAGAGATTAGTACAGAATCTACAGGAACAGGCACGTATAACAGGAAGGGCACTGCAATGGATCAGAAAATGCCTAACAGGGAGGCAATAGCAAGTCATGGTCCGTGATGAGGTATCACAGTGGGCCCCAGTGACGAGCGGGGTCCCACAGGGGTCAGTCCTGGGACCAGTGCTATTCTTGGAATATGTGAACGACATAACGGAAGGGATAGACTCAGAAGTGTCCCTGTTTGCAGATGACGTGAAGTTAATGAGGAGAATTAAATCAGATGCGGACCAGAGAGGTCTACAAAGAGACCTGGACAGGCGGGAAATGGGTGGTCCAGAAACTGGCTCCTAGAATTTAACCCCACCAAATGCAAAGTCATGAAGAACGGAGGAGGGCAAAGAAGACTGCAGACAGAGTATAGGCTAGATGGCCAAAGGCTGCAAACCTCACTCAAGGAGAAAGACCTAGAAGTGAGTATAATACTGAGTACATCGCCAGAAGCACACATTAACCAGATAACTGCTGCGGGATATGGGCGCTTGGCAAACCTGAGAATAGCGTTCCGGTACCTCAGTAAGGAATCGTTCAAGACTTTATACACTGTGTACGTCAGGCCCATACTGGAGTACGCAGCACCAGTTTGGAACCCACACTGGTCAAACACGTCAAGAATTAAAGAAAGTGCAAAGGTTTGCAACAAGGCTAGTTCCAGAGCTAAGGGGAATGTCCTATGAAAGAAAGGTTAGGGGAAATCGGTCTGACAACATGGAGGACAGGAGGGTCAGGGGAGACATGATAATGACATACAAAATACTGCGTGGAATAGACAAGGTGGACAGAGACAGGATGTTCCAGAGATGGGACACAGAAACAGGGGTCACAATTGGAAGCTGAAGACTCAGATGAGTCAAAGGGATGTTAGGAAGTATTTCTTCAGTCATAGAGTAGTTAGGAAGTGGAATTAGTCTGGCAAGCGATGTAGTGGAGGCAGGAACTATACATAGTTTTAAGACGATGTATGATAAAGCTCATGGAACAGGGGGAGAGAGGACCTAGTAGCGGTCGGTGAAGAGGCGGGGCCAGGAGCTGAGTCTCGACACCTGCAACCACAATTAGGTGAGTACAATTAGGTGAGTACACACACACAAGGGCACGCCCTCAACCACTACAACCCCAATGCAACCAAACAATCTAACCCAAAATCCACACACCGTAGCCACTGTCCCCACCCTCATCACAAACTCCACCCCACAGCAGCCCTTTATAGTTCCCTGCCAGGTTTCCCACTCCCCCAACCACTCTATAGAAAAGTAGTTGATGGTTTGGTATACGAATGCAGATGGAATGACAAATAAATGTGAGGAGTGGCATGAAACAATCAAGGAGACGTCCCCGGACATCATAGCACTCACAGAAACGAAACTCACCCGGATAATAGCAGACACAATCTTCTCACCTGGATATCAGATCTTGAGGAAAGACAGAGGGAGCAGAGGGGGAGGAGGAGTTGCACGGCTCATTAAAAATGGATGGGGATTTAAAGAAATGGAAGGAATGGACGAAATGGGCGAAAGGGACTACATAGTAGGTACAATTCAGCCTGGGGGACATAATTAAGTCATTGCAGTGATGTATAACCTGCCACAGAACTGCAGGAGGCCAAGAGAAGAATATGAAGAGATCAAAAGAGCAATGGTGGATACACTAGCTGAGGTGGCGAGAAGAGTTCACATGAGAAGAGCAACGTTACTAGTTTTGGGTGATTTCAATCACAAGGAGCTTAACTGGGAAAACCTGGAGCCACACGGGGGTCCCGAAAGATGTAGGCCCAAGATGATGGATGTGGTACTGGAAAACCTCATGCTTCAACATGTTATGGACACTACCAAAGAGAGAGGCGAGGATGAACCGGCAAGACTGGACCTCCTATTCACCCTGAATACCTTGGACATCGAGGACATCATGTATGAAATATCCCTCGGAGCTAGTGATCACGTTTTTCTGAGATCTGAATACTTAGTACAGTTACAAATGAAGAAGGTAACAGGAGTAGGATGAGAAAAGCCAAACGACAAAAGGGAGGAGGACTACACAGGTATGAGGAACTTCCTGCAGGAGGTTCAGTTGGACAGGGGATTGGTAAAAAGATCAGTAAACAAAATGATGGACTAGGTGACAACAAAATGCAAGGAGGCAGAGGACAAATTTGTTCCCAAGGGCAACAAAAATAATGTGAAGAACAGACCGAGCCCATGGTTTACCCAAAGGTGTAGAGAATGGAAAAAGTACAGAAGTATGTGAGGTGCTCAACATGAGATTTAAGGAAGTATTTACAGTGGAGGGGGAGTACACCAACAAGGGATATGCAAACAAGTGCTGGATGAAATGCTAACAACCGATAAGGGGGGTGAAGAATCTGCTAAGTGAACTAGATACCTCAAAGGCAGTGGGATCAGACATTATCTCTCCTTGGGTCCTTAAAGAAGGAGCAGACATGCTGAGTGTGCCACTAACAATTTTCAAAACATCCATTGAAACTGGGCAACTACCTGAGGTATGGAAGACGGCAAGTGTAGTCTCCATTTTTTATGAAAGCGGACAGACACGATTCACTAAACTACAGACCAGTGTCACCGTCATGTATAGTACGCCAAGTCATAGAGAAAATTATCAGGAAGAGAGTGGTGGAGCACCTAGAACGAAACATGCTTATAAACGACAACCAGGACGGATTCAGAGAAGGAAAATCCTGTGTCACAATCCTACTGGAGTTTTATGACACGGTAACGGAAGTAAGACACGAGAGAGAGAGGGGAGGTGGGTTGATTTCATTTTCTAGGATTGCAAGAAGGCTTTCGACACAGTTCCTCATAAGAGATTAGTGCAAAAGCTAGAGGATCAGGCACATAAAAGAGGAAGGGCACTGCAATGCATCAGAGAATATCTGACAGGGAGGCAACAGCGAGTCATGGTACGTGACGAGGTATCAGAATGGGCGCCTGTGACAAGCGCGGTTCCACAGGAGTCAGTCCTAGAACCAGTGCTATTTTTGGTATATGTGAATGCCATGGCAGTTGGGATAGACTCAGAAACGCTCCTCGAGTTTAACCCCGACAAATGCAAAGTCATGAAGATCGGGGTAAGGCAACGAAGACCGCAGACGGAGTATAGGCTAGGTGGCCAAAGACTGTAAACTTCACTCAAGGAAAAGGATCTTGGGGTGAGTATAATACTGAGCACATCTCCTGAGGTGCATATCAACCAGATAACTGCTGCAGCATATGGGCGCCTGGCAAACCTGAGAGTAGGGTTCCGATTCCTCAGTAAGGAATCATTCAAGACTCTAAGCACCGTGTACGTCAGGCCCATACTGGAGTATGCATTTCCAGTATGGAACTAACACCTGGTCAAGCACGTCAAGAAACAAGGGTAATCAGCTTGACGACAGTGGAGGACAGGAGGGATAGCGGAGACATGATATCGACATACAAAATACTGCGAAGAATTGACAAGGTGGAGAGAGGCAGGATGTTCCAAAGATGAAACACAGAAACAAGGGGTCACAGTTGGAAGTTGATTACTCAGATGAGTCAAAGAGATGTTAGGAATTTTTTCTATAGTCATAGAGTTGTCACTAAGTGGAATAATCTGGCAAGTAACGTAGTGGAGGCAGGAACCATACGACGTATGATAAAGCTCATAGAGCAGGGAGAGAGAGAACCTAGGAGCGATTGGTGAAGAGGAGGTGCCAGGAACTATGAATCGACCCCTGCAACCACAAACAGGTGAGTGCATACACGCACACACACACACACACACACACAATCAGTTACAATCTTGATAAGTTCTTAATACCTCTAGCAGAATTATTTACAAAAAAATTCTAAACCACTAATACTCCTTTTAAATTTTTAAAGTACTAATATATTCATTAAAATATAGAATTCCTCTCTGCCAAGAAGCTATATAGATTTATTATTTACAAATGGTTGATAATTGGGTTTGAAGACTATCGATTAAACAATGGTCATTAAAGCTGCATGCATGTCACTTCTTCACCATTAGGTAAGAATACTTTAGTCCCTAAAGTGTGGGAGTAAACTCTGGGTGTACATACACTGAAACACAGACACCTCTGAGTGTTCCGTATATTTATTCTTTTGTGGTTAACATGTGCTCCACTTGGAGGTTATAAGTGTTCTGGTGGATTAATTGCTACGATACTGTAAAAAAAATGATCAGATAGGAAATTCTTAGCTTAGGTAATGGATACTACGGCTTTTTTATAAGACAGAGCACATGTTAGGATTTTTTTTAAATTCTTTGAACTCAAAGAACGTTGTAACGAACTTTACATGTAAGACTTAAAAATGTATTATGAATGTCAGTTTAAAATACAAACCACCTACCCATGGTCGTCCTCCACCATGCTGGAATGAAAAAAAAAAAAACTCGGTCTCTTTCTCGCAGGAACGGGGCACAGAACACAGAATAAACACTGTGTGTGTGTATGTGTGTGTGTGTGTACTCACCTAGTTATACTCACCTAGTTTAGGTTGCAGGGGTCGAGTCCAAGCTCCTGGCCCCGCCTCTTCACTGATCGCTACTAGGTCACTCTCCCTGAACCATGAGCTTTATCGTACCTCTGCTTAAAGCTATGTATGGATCCTGCCTCCACTACATCGCTTCCCAAACTATTCCACTTCCTGACTACTCTGTGGCTGAAGAAATACTTCCTAACATCCCTTTGGTTCATCTGTGTCTTCAGCTTCCAACTGTGTCCCCGTGTTGCTGTGTCCAGTCTCTGGAACATCCTGTCTTTGTCCACCTTGTCAATTCCTCTCAGTATTTTGTAAGTCGTTATCATGTCCCCCCTATCTCTCCTGTCCTCCAGTGTCGTCAGATTGCTTTCCCTTAACCTCTCCTCGTAGGACATACCTATTAACTTTGGGACTAGTCTTGTTGCAAACCTTTGCACTTTCTCTAGTTTCTTTACATGCTTGGCTAGGTGTGGGTTCCAAACTGGTGCTGCATACTCCAATATGGGCCTAACGTACACGGTGTACAGGGTCCTGAATGATTCCTTATTAAGATGTCGGAATGCTGTTCTGAGGTTTGCCAGGCGCCCATATGCTGCGGCAGTTATTTGGTTGATGTGCGCTTCAGATGTGCCTGGTGTTATACTCACCCCAAGATCTTTATCCTTGAGTGATGTTTGTAGTCTCTAGCCCCCTAGACTGTACTCCGTCTGTGGTCTTCTTTGCCCTTCCCCAATCCTCATGACTTTGCACTTGGTGGGATTAAACTCCAGGAGCCAGTTGCTGGACCAGGTCTCCAGCCTGTCCAGATCCCTTTGTATTTCTGCCTGGTCTTCGATCAAATGAACTCTTCTCATCAACTTCACGTCATCTGCAAACAGGGACACCTCGGAGTTTATTCCTTCCGTCATGTCGTTCACAAATACCAGAAACAGCACTGGTCCTAGGACTGACCCCTGTGGGACCCCGCTGGTCACAGGTGCCCACTCTGACACCTCGCCACGTACCATTACTCGCTGCTGTCTTCCTGACAAGTATTCCCTGATCCATTGCAGTGCCTTCCTGTTATCCTGCTTGGTCCTACAGTTTTTGCACTAATCTCTTGTGTGGTACTGTGTCAAACGCCTTCTTGCAGTCCAAGAAAATGCAAACCCCCCACCTCTCTCTCTTTTCTTACTGCTTCACCCTGTCATAGAACTCCGAAGTTTGTGACACAGGATTTCCCGCTCTGAAACCTGTTGGCTGC
>NW_026464786.1:0-12994 GCF_026875155.1 Cherax quadricarinatus
GCATGATAGAAAAAAAAATTTGGGCAAAGCTGAAATGCTTAAAAGAGGGAGAGTTACAATCTTGGCTTGCGGGTATGTTTGGGGAACAATACGAAAAGAATTAGCTAAATTTTTTAGGGCTTAAGCTCGGGGAGATTGACACCGTGGTCGTCTCTTTTCCCCCACTGCACGGGACTTCACCTGGTCTGTTTACCAACTTCATGACAGCGATCATTTTCCGATCATTCTTACTTCTCCTTTCCCATTCCCCCCTTTCCATAGCCCTCGCGGGGCAATTTTGATGGGGAAAATTGGGGTCTTTACCACACCTCACTGCTATTTAGTGGGTTCCTTCTTCATCCCCATTGATGAGCCCTACCATTTTCTCGACTCATTTATCCGCAGTTCTCATTCAACCCCCAAACTTCAGGCAGGCATTCCAGAAGTGCGTGCCTTGGTGGTTCCCCTGCTTGGCTCGTGAGTACTTTTTGAAAACGTGCTGCTGGGGCAGGTCCCGGGTACAATAGAACCGCTGAGAACTTCTTGTTTTTTAAGCGGCGTGCGATCGCTCCCCGTGTACCCGTGAAGCTAAACGCACTTGGGGCGAGACTATTTTTTCCAAATCACCCTGCTTCTTCATGAGTGCAGCTGGAAAAAAGTGAGGAAAATTGAGTGGTAAATACCTCCTGACCCCTCCTTTTTAAAACGGGTTGCTGGGTTGATGTAGCAAACCCCCTCTCGACTTTGCCATTGAACTTGGCACATATCGGTCCGTTTTCCCGGGGCTCCTCTATCCCCCTCGTTCTTTCCTCAAAGTCTGCCAGAGAGTTAGTACCCTTGAACTTTCTTCTCTAGAGAAGAACATAAAAGTGCCTTTTACACTTCAAGAGCTGGGGGGCAACGCTCTCACTTGCCATCATCGGCAGCTGGGCCTGACGCATTTATATTGTATTAAAAACTTTTTCATCCGTCAGCCTTGTGTCCTCTTTCACCTCTTCAATCTTTTTTGGGCACAAGGGTTTTCCCCCCGCTGTGGAAATCTGCCATTGTTCCCCTTTCCGCCAAAAACCCGGGGACTACAGGACAGAGTCCCATACGCCCCTGCTCTTACGTGCATTTTCAAAGTGATGGAAGTCTCGTAAATCGCGTTTAAGTGGTATTTAGAACACACCATCCCGTAATGCCTTTTTCGGGAAAAATCACTCATTATTGCCAATTTTTTGACCTTGAGAAGGCATATACACAACTGGGGGATAAAATTTGGCCCCGGCCCATTCCTTAGGGCCTCCGAGGCAACTACCATCCTTTTCCTTTAAAAACTTTTTAACTGACAGACATTTCCGGTTCGAGTAATAATGTCTTTCCCCCGGGCTTGGCCAAGCTGAAGGTGTCCCTCAGGGATGTTTTTTAAGCACAACACTTTTTTCCTTGCTATAATGTTTTTGGCCTCTGTTCTTCCACCCAATATTTGGTCATCACTCTATGTTGATGACTTTCGCTATTGCTTGTGCAGGCCCCTGACTGTCACCTTATTGCAGTTTCTCTCCAGCATTGCGGTCGACCGTGTTTCCACTTGGGCCACCACGCAAGTTTAAAATTTTCAAGTACCAAAACTCACCAAATTACTTTCACTAGACGCTTGTTATCTCCGATCATCCTTTGTATCTCTATGGCTCCTGTATCCCCGAACGTGATACAGTCAGGTTTCTAGGCCTTCTCTTTGACCGTCGGTTATCCTGGAAACCTCACATTACCTCTCTGAAGGCAACTTGTCACAGCCGGCTAAACCTTCTTAAAACCCTTGCTCATCTTTCCTGGGGAACTGATCGTCGAACTCTGCTTAGCCTACATTCAGCCCTCGTTTTATCGAAACTCGATTATGGTGACCAGATTTATTCCGCGGTCTCTCCTGCTACTCTCTCTAGCCTTAACTCTATCCATCACCAAGGATTACGTTTGTGCCTTGGTGCTTTTCGCTCTTCCCCTGTTGAGAGCCTCTATACAGAAAGCAATGTTCCATCCTTGTTCTGATCGCCGTGATGCCCATTGCCTTCGTTACTATGTACGCTCTCACGATCTACACATCCTTCCATTTATAGAATGGTCACCGATATTAGTAGACATTCTTTATTCGTTCGCCGCCCCTGTTTGCTCCGTCCCTTTTCTCTTCGCCTACATTCACTCTTGTCTTCCCTTCAGTTACCACCTTTATATGTTCATGTAGCATCTCACTTTTCCCTACCCCCCTGGGAAGTTCCAGCTGTTGGGTCTGTTCTTTTCTCACTCCCTTGCTCGAAAGCTCAACTGCCTACGGTAGCTTCCCGCTCTCTTTTTCTTGATCACTTCCACTCCCATTCTCATGCCACCGCTGTGTACACAGATGGCTCTAAGTCTTCAGAGGGCGTCGGATTCGCAGCAGTGTTTCCGGACAGCGTCGTGCGGGGCATTTACTATCTTCAGCTATGCATTTTCACTGCTGAACTGTATGCCATTCTTGCAGCACTTATTCGTATCGCATCTATGCCTGTGTCATCATTTGTAGTAGTCCCAGACTCCCTTAGTGCTCTACAGGCTATACGAAAATTTGATACATCTCATCCCCTAGTTCTCCGTATCCAACTTTGGCTACGCCGTATCTCTACCAAACATAAAGATATTGTTTTTTGTTGGGTCCCTGGTCATGTCGACGTACAGGGCAATGAACAGGCAGACACTGCTGCGCGGTCAGCAGTACATGACCTAACCGATTTCCTATCGAGGTGTTCCATTTCTGGACTATTTTGCTGCAATAGCTACCCACCTTCGCACCCGTTGGCAACAACGTTGGTCAACTCTGCTCGGTAACAAAACTTCATTCTATTAAACCGAGCATAGGTTACTGGCCGTCTTCTTGTCATCAGTGCCGAGGTTGGGAGACCACTCTCTCCCGCCTTCGCATTGGCCACACTCGTCTTACTCATGGGTATCTCATGGAGAGGCACCCTGTTCCTCTCTGTGAGCAGTGTCAAGTTCCAGTATCGATTAGCCACATTCTGTTAGACTGCCCTCTCTATCAACGAGCACGCAGAATTTACTCCAACGTCGTCTTCGTTCTACTACTCTCCTTTTACCTCCCTTCTTGCTGATGGACCCTCCTTTAATCCTGACTCTCTCATTGACTTCTTGACAACGACTGATTTACTCCACAAACTCTGATGATACTTTTCGCACTCCCCTCAGCCCTTTCTAGTTCAGTCTCTTGCTGCCCTTTACCCTTTCACCATCCACTACCCCGCTGTTATCTGTAACCTATTACTCATCCATCTCCCTTTTGCCACCTGATGCCCTCGCTTCCTTCCTGCCCTGCAGCGCTGTATAGTCCTTGTGGCTTAGCGCTTCTTTTTGATTATAATAATAATAATAGATGGCACCCCAAATGCAGTGTAGTGACTTAGACTCCAAGCACTATTTTCCTTATACAAGATGGCACCGAAGTGCAATGTTATAGGTGCCATCTGTAGTACTATTATAATCACGGGGAAGCGCTAAACCTGTAGGACTATACAGCGCCTGTGGGGGATGTGGAAGGTATTCAGGCTTAATTCAGGGAACTAGAGGTCAAATCTTAGCGCTTCTTTTTGATTATAATAATAATAGAGGTCAAATCCAATTCCCTAGATCAAGAGCCCCTCACCAGCATCTGTAGTTGTAGACAGACAGTAACTAACTTTATTAAGACAATAATCTTGTATCAGAATTTGTGATGGATCATATCTGGTATACCTGGAGTGTGTTCTTGGGGGTCAATGCCCCCATGACCCAGTCTGTGACCAGGCCTCATGCTGGATCGGGCCTGATCAACCAGGCTGCTACTGCTGGCCACACACAATCCAACGTACGAACCACAGCCCGGCTGGTCAGGTACTGACTTTAGGTGCCTGTCCAGTGCCTGCTTGAAGACAGCCAGGGGTCTATTGGCAATCCCCCTGATGTAGTTGAACAGTCTTGGGCCCCTGACACTTACTGTGTTCTCTTATAGTGCTAGTGACACCCCTGCTTGCCATTGGGGGATGTTGCACTGTCTGCTGAGTCTATTGCCTCAATAGGGAGTGATTTTCATGTGCAAGTTTGGTACTAGTCCCCCTAGGATTTTCCAGGTGTATATAATCATGTACCCCTCCCTCCTACATTCTACGGAGTACAGGTTTAGGAACTTCAAGTGTTCCCACAGTTTATAGGCTCATGCCCACAGTTTATATATATAGGCTGGAGGAACATGTAAATATTAGAGAAATATGGCAGTAGGCCTACTGGCCCATGCTAGGGTAAATCTTAAGGCACATTAACATGTTAGGTAGTAATGGTAGTAGATAATGGTGGTAATGGTAGTTACTGGTAGTGTATCTGTTTCAATATTTATATTACGTATTTGTATTGTGTAGTGAAGAGTTTTTACGAGGATAGTGAGGCTCAGGCTAGAGTATGTAGGAAAGATGAAGATTAGGAAAGGGTGGAAAGGGTAAACGAGGTTTTGCGTGCGAGGGACTTGGACTTCCAGCAAGCATGCATGAGCGTGTTAGGAGCAAATGGTTTTTAGGACTTGACATGCTGTTGGAGTGTAAGCAAGGTAACAATTATGAAGGGATTCAAGGAAACCAACAAGCTGGACTTGATTCCTGGAGATGGGAAGTGCACTCTGAAGGAGTTTTATAACTGTAGTGTAAGCACGCCTCTGGCAAGACAGTGATGGAGTGAATGATTATGAAAGTTTTTCTTTTTTGGGCCGCCCTACCTTAGTGAGAGACAGCCAGTGTGTTAATAACAAATTATGGGGGAGCACTAAACCTGTAGGGATTGTACAGCACCTGAAGGGAAGCTAGGGTAGAAGTACAGATCAAATTATTATTATAATAAAAAAGAATGTACAGATCAAAGCCCCTCACCAGCATCAAGATGCTTCAATATCCATATTAAAGTTTTTTCCTGTTGCAAGTAGTCTTGGTTCTTTGTGCTTGTCTTATGTCACATAATTCTTTCATACTATATATTTCTGTATTTTTTTCAACCCTCATTAACACTTTTGATTATAATAATTTTCCATTTTTATTATCAATTTTGAGTTAAGAATTTCATTGCATGGTTGTGGTAATTCTTGTGTTGGACAAACATTGGTTTAAGATTAATATTTATGCTCAATAATGCATTTACTTTAGTTTCTTGCAGTTTCTTCCAGATAAATATTTTTGAACTTTAGTGTTGTTATGTCTCAGGCAAGACAGTGATGGAATAAAAGTGTTTCTTCTATTTTCAGGCAACGTGGCCTCGGTGGGAAGCGGCCGATGTGTCAAATAAAACCTAATATCTCTTCACATCCACCACATGGAACTTTGTGAAAAATCTTGTATTGTTAGTGTTTGTCTCAACATGACAAACAATACAAGACGACATGCACAATTGCTTATTGGCTCGGGTACAAAAAAATTGTGATCTTAGAGGTGATGTTACATGTAGGGATAATTATATATTGCTCTAAGATAGAGATAAATAGTATAAAACAACATGATGGAGAAATAGAAATGCAGAGTAATGCGATCCTTTATCAACTCTGTTTCACCCACACAGTGGACTTTATCCAGTCACAAACATATATTAATAAAGCCACAGTGTCACAAACACATCTTGATAAAGCCACAGTGTCACACACACATCTTGATAAAGCCACAGTGTCACACACACATCTTGATAAAGCCACAGTGTCACAAACACATCTTGATAAAGCCAAAGTCACAAACACATCTGGATAAAGCCACTGTGTCACAAATACATCTTGATAAAGCCACAGTATCACAAACACATCTTGATAAAGTGTCACAAACACATCTTGACAAAGCCACTGTGTCACAAACACATCTTGATAAAGCCACAGTGTCACAGACACATCTTGATAAAGCCACTGTGTCACAAGCACATCTTGATAAAGAAACAGTGTCACAAACACATCTTGATAAAGCCACAGTGTCACAAACACATCTTGATAAAGCCACAGTGTCACAAGCACATTTTGATAAAGCCACTGTGTCACAAACCCATCTTGATAAAGCCACTGTGTGTGGCTTTATTATTGTATACTATTATTGTATACTCTTTTGCTGATGCTAGAAATAGCGTGTTTAAATTGTGTGGATGTATATGGCAGCTAGAAATACAATTAAAGTCTGTTATAAATTTCCCACACTATCAACAGGAAAGAGTGACTTTTACCTGGTAAAAATTCCGTCACAATATTTTCCATTCATTCAGTATCATGGTTTACAAAATCATTCCTACAATATTCTCTGATTTTACCGATACTCTGTGATTTTTTAATATTTGAAAATTTTGTCGCAATACTGAAAAGACACCAAACAACACGGTTTCATAATTTTTAGTTGGCACATGAGATTTTGTATCGAAGATTTGGCCGAATTTGGCACACACACTTAATAAGGTTGCCCAGCCCTACTTAAGGGTGAGCAAATTACTCAAAAGAGAGCAAAGGTATTTATGAAAACTGAACAAAATGTAATAGTAAGCTTGTTCACTGTAAAAATGCAATAATCTGTAAAAACTGGCAACTAAAAAGTACAGTTTACACACTGACAGTGCACTGGAACAATAATAAACGTAAATAACTCTGGTAAAAGGTCTTGCTATCACAAGCAGAAAATTTCTAAACATTCAAGGAAAATTAACAACATGGAAAGTGTACAGAGGATGCTTGGCACAAGAGAAAAATTACTTAGCGAATTATTGGACAGAGCAAAATAAATTCAGGAAAATATTATGAAAATGTTTCTACAGAGTAAACTGTAACACAAGGAAAACTGAATTAGGTAGGAATAATCAGGAATTAACACTAAAAGGTACAACAGAATAAATGTAAATAAAACTGACATGACAATAACACAAACCCAATGAAAATTTACACTGCAGTCAGCGTAAGAAAAATTAAAATGCAAGGATTTACTTCAGTCTGAATGGAAAGTATTTTAGATTACAACATGAACGTTAGAATAAACTACACGCACGTGTAACACAGTACTCAAGCAACACTACTAAGGAAGAGTCTTAATACAACACATAAACTACACGCACGTGTAACACAGTACTCAAGCAACACTACTAAGGAAGAGTCTTAATACAACACATTGCAATAATTAAATGTCACACATCGGGATATTAACACTGGAATATACACTGAGGTAAAGGTATTATACTGAGTCACTAATGTTCACACTGAGCTTTACAAGATGTCTCAATAAGCTTAAAAATTTCTTGCAGTACATAAAATTTCAATTAACTGTCAACGCGATACAATCTTAATTTAAGATCAAAAGAAATTGTTGAGTAGAAAAGAGGTTGCAGAGTACTATGAGGTTGCAGAGTACTATGAGGTATCAGAGTACTATGAGGTATCAGAGTACTATGAGGTGTCAGAGTACTATGAGGTATCAGAGTACTATGAGGTATCAGAGTACTATGAGGTATCAGAGTACTATGAGGTATCAGAGTACTATGAGGTATCAGAGTACTATGAGGTATCAGAGTACTATGATTCAAGTCTATGAGGATCAAGTAATGAGGTATCAGGTACTAGGTATCAAGACTATGGGGTATCAGAGTATATGAGGTTCAAGTACTAGAGGTTCAGAGTACTAGAGTACAGAGTACAAGAGGTATCGGTACTTGAGGTATCAGAGACTATGGGGATCAGAGACTAGGGGTATCTAAGTACTATGAGGTATCGAGTACTATAATATCAGAGTAAAAGGGGGTTAAAGCTAAGTAAGAGTTTTAAATATCGAGTCGGGTTCAAATTTGGGCGGAAAATGAGGTTCAGAGTACTATGAGGTATAATACATGGGTACAAGACATAGGTTCAATCATGAGGAACAAGTACTATGAGGTAATAACTATGAAACGGGTATAGGGTTGGGGAAAAACCTTGATATGAGTCTTGGGGTTTGGAGAAGAGTACAGGAATGAGGTAATAGGGCAATCTATGGGGTTTAATATTTTGAGGAACAGAGTACTATAAATTTCCCGAGTATATGGGTATCTAAGTACTATGGGGTATCAGAGTCTTGAATATAGAGACTTGAGGTATAAAGGTACTATGGGGTATCAGAGTACTAGAGGTATCAGAGACTAGAGGTTCAAGTACATGAGGTATCAGATACATGGGGAAACGAGTACTATGAGGTTCAGATACTTGAGGTATTAAGTACTTAGTATCAGAGTACATGAGATATCAGAGTACTATGAGATAGAGTACATGGGAATCAGAGTACTATGCCTGTTATGAGTTTAATGAAGAACGTTGAAGTTGAGACACTTACACATTTGAGAATCTTATTCGGGAAAACTTTTCGCCACACGTGGCTATTTTCTGCCAAAAAATTGACAAAAAACCCATGTGAACATTTTGATGTCTAGTGTAATTCTCTCTGTAGTTTCTAGGTGTTCACAATCAAACTACTGAAATGACCAATGTCTTGGGAAAACAAACCTCTGCTTAACCTGCTGAGGCGGAGCCACTACCGTACACCCACGGGGGTCGAGACCACATCCTGACACCCACTGGAGGTCGAGACCCTATCCGTACACCCACTGGGGGTCGAGAGCCCCTATCCTGTACCCCATGGGGTCGGGCCACTACCTTTCCCCACTGGGGGTCGAGAGCCACTATCCTGTCGCCCCCCTGGGGGTCGAGAGCCCCCCGAAACCCTGGGGGTCGAGAGCACCCGTAACCCACTGGGGCGAGAGCCATATCCTGTACACCCCTGGGGGTCGAACCACATCCTGTACCCCACGGGGGCGGAGCCCCATCCTTTTCACCCATGGGGTCGAGAGCCACTATCCTGTACACCCACTGGGGGTCGAGAGCCACTATCCTGTACACCCACTGGGGGTCGAGAGCCACTATCCTGTACACCCACTGGGGTGAGGCCCCTATCCTACAAACCCCCCTGGGGCGAGGGGCCCCTACCTGTACACCCACGGGGTCGAGACCACTTCCTGTACACCCACTGGGGGTCGAGAGCCACAAAAATGTAAACACCCAGGGGGTCGAGAGCCACTATCCTGTACACCCACTGGGGGTCGAGAGCCACTATCCTGTACACCCACTGGGGGTCGAGAGCCACTATCCTGTACACCCACTGGGGGTCGAGAGCCACTATCCTGTACACCCACTGGGGGTCGAGGCCCACCTGTACACCCACTGGGGGTCGAGGATACCTGTACCCCCCACTGGGGGGCGAACCACTTCCCTTTTACCCCCTGGGGTGAGGCCCCCTACCTGTACCCCACGGCGGCGAGAGCATTCCTGTACACCCCCCGGGGGGGCGAGAGCCACTACCCGACACCCCCGGGGTCGAGAGCCACATCCTGTACACCCCGGGCTCGGAGCCCCCTATCCGAAAACCCACGGGGGGCGAGAGCCCCTATTGTACAACCCCCTGGGTCGAAGCCACTATCCTGTACACCCACCCCCGGCGGTCGAGACCACATCCTGTACACCCACTGGGGGTCGAGAGCCACTATCCGTACACCCCCGGGGTCGAGGGCCCTATCCTGACACCCACTGGGGCGGGGAAGCCACTACCTGTAACCCCATGGGGGGCGAGAGCCACTATCCTGACCCCACTGGGGGGGCGAAAGGGCCCCTATCCCGTACACCCCCGGGGTCCGGGGCCACTACCCGTACCCCATGGGGGTCGGAAACCATACCTGGTACACCCACGGGGGGGCGAGAGCCACATCCTTACCCCACTGGGGGTCGGGCCACTATCCTGTAAAAACCCCTGGGGGTCGAGAGCCACTTCCCCGTAAATCCCCCGGGGCGAGAGCCACTATCCTGTACTCCCACTGGGGGGGCGAGAGCCCTATTGTACCCCACTGGGGTCGAGAGCCACTATTGTACCCCACTGGGGGTCGGACCCTATCCTGTACCCCAGGGGGTCAGACCCCAAACCCGTACACCCCCTGGGGGCGAGACCCCTATCCTGAAAACCCCTGGGGGCGAAAGGGCCCTATCCTGTACACCCCCGGGGGGGGCGAGAGCCACTATCCTGTACACCCATGGGGCGAGAGCCACAACCGTACACCCCCCGGGGGAGAGCCCTATCCTGACACCCCGGGGCGAGAGCCACTATCCGTACCCCATGGGGGGGGAAGCCCCTTCCTGTAAAAACCCCCTGGGTCGAAGCCAAATCCTGTACACCCACTGGGGGTCGGGGAGCCACTTCCTGTTCACCCAATGGGGGTCGAGGCCCACCTGTAACCCATGGGGGTCGAGAGCCATCCCGTACACCCACTGGGGGTCGAGAGCCACTATCCCGTACCCCACTGGGGGGCGGAGCCACACCTTACACCCACTGGGGGTCGGAGCCACTATCCTGTCACCCATGGGGGCGAGAGCCCCTATCCTGTACACCCATGGGGGCGGAGCCACATCCTGTACACCCACTGGGGGGCGAGAGCCCACCGTAACCCCCGGGTTTTTACACCCACGGGGTGAGGGTTTTTAAATGGGGTCCCACATCCTGTACACCCACTGGGGGGGGAGAAAAATTAGAAAAAATAAAAAAAAAATTTTTTACCAAAATCAAGATTATTTTGTTAGTGTTTTAGTAAAAAAACAAATTTTGAAATTCTTCCCAGTAAAGGGGTTTATAAATGGTTAAAAAATGCAATTATAATTGGACACTTATCAAAATTGAGAATCTTTTTTGAGGAAAAGTTCGCCACGCAATGGTTCATCAGTCCTATCCCAAAGCAGTTTTTTTTAAACTATTTATACACTGTCAGACACTGCGCATGAGGGTCTTTATACAAAAAATTTTTCAACTTTGTCCAACCTTTTGGGCGAAAACCCACTTCGACTGTGGATGATACCACTATGACCCCAGCACCCCCTGCTCACCTTTAAAACCCCACACAGTATAAAAACCACGACTACGGCCCCGTGCGTACATTTTACATGATTGTTGACTGAAACAACCAGGGGTGAGGGGGTGTTCCTCAAACTCCTCCCTCCTTACACCTTCTGCCTTGTTTTTGACTGATAAAACCCCGTGTGGCGATACGTTTCCTCAGTAAAGATTCCCATATGTTCCAAGTGTCTCAATTACCGAGATATATAGGCAACATCGCCGACTGCCGGTCACACTGCAAACGTTTATTTTTTTTTCTACTTTTTTCTCTTATTTTTTAACATTTAATTTTTTTCAAGTAACTTTTATGGCCTGTGAGACGAATATGAGTCATATTGTATATAAATTCACTCGTTGTATGCTATACAATAAACGCACAAACATTGTCATTATATTGTTTACAAAACATGTTTACCCAAACGAACAATAGAAAATGTTGTTTATGACTATTTTTTTGTAGATGAATGGTTCAGAGAACCGACATGTTGATAAATTAGACACATGTGCAACTCTTGGTTATCTTTATTGAGGAAACGTTACGCCACACAGTGGCTTCATCAGTCCATACAAAGGAGAATCTTGAAGAACAGGAGGAGAATGAGGTAATCAGTCCCTCAACCTTGAGTCGATGTGGTCAGTCCATCAATCTTGAGCAGAATACGGCATACGTGCTGAGAAGGAGCTTATAAACCGTTGGGAGGAGAGGTGCAGCAGTCATAGGTTACCTGGAGGTTACCTGGAGGTTATTCCGGGGATCAACGCCCCCGCGGCCCGGTCCACGACCAGGCCTCCCGATGGATCAGGGCCTGATCAACTAGGCTGTTACTGCTGGCCGCACGCAGTCCGACGTACGAGCCACAGCCCGGCTGATCCGGCACTGACTTTAGGTATCTGTCCAGCTCTCTCTTGAAGGCAGCCAGGGGTTTATTGGCAATTCCCCTAATGCTTGATGGGAGGCTGTTGAACAGTTTTGGGCCCCGGACACTTATGGTGTTTTTCTCTTAGTGTCCCAATGGCGCCCCTACTTTTATTGGCGGCATTTTGCTCGCCTGCCCAGTCTTTTACTTTCGTAGGGAGTGATTTCTGTGTGCAGATTTTGGACCATTCCTTCCAAGATTTTTCCAAGTGTAGATTATGATATATCCCCTCCCTCTGCGTTTCCCAAAGAGTACAAGTCAAGTGCTTTCAAGCGTTCCCAGTAGTTAAGGTGCTTGGGCAGAACTTATATGTGCAGTAAGCATCTCTGTACACTCTCTAGATCTGCGATTTCACCTGCTTTGTATGGAGATGTTAATGTACCCGCAGTATTTCCCGCCTAGAGAGAACAAGTGATTTGAAAAGGATCATCATGGGCTTGGCATCTCTCGTTTGAAAGTTCTCATTATCCATCCTATCATTTCTTTGCACGTGCGATCGTGGCACTGTTGTGATCCTTGAAAGTGAGATCCTCAGACATTACTACTCCCAGGTCCCTTACATTATTTTTCCGCTCTATTGTATGGCCGGAGTCAGTAGTATACTCTGTTCTAGTTATTATCTCCTCCAGTTTTCCATAACGGAGTAGTTGGAATTTGTCCTCATTGAACATCATATTGTTTACCGTTGCCCACTGGAAAACTTTGTTTATATCTTCTTGGAGGTTAACCGCGTCCTCAGCAGATGACAGCCTCATGCAGATCCTAGTATCATCCGCAAAGGATGATACGGTGCTGTGGTGTACACATTTGTTCAATGTGGAAGTAGGTCGTGCCCAAGAATTAGGCAAGCGAAGAATTCCCAAGTAACTGAGCCTACCAGGGGTAATAATTTGCTAGACCTAGTCTTGTCAAATAAGGAAACACTCGTGAATAATCTGGAGATCACTGAAGAGCTTGGCGCAAGTGATCACAAATCCATCACTTTTAGCATTAATTGGGAATGCGAGAATAATGATAATACAGTAAAAGTCCCTCATTTTTGTTCTGCCGATTATAATGGACTTAGGGAACATCTGTCTAATCTTGATTGAGTTAACCCATTTGGGATGTTATTATTAGACCAAAATTTTTCTCTGGGAATTA